>JAECUM010017824.1:0-73562 GCA_016617855.1 Megalonaias nervosa
CGTAACAACGGTAATCAGATAAGCGATGAAAATTATCGAAAATCTTTAATGCACAATCTAATCACGCTCACTAGTAGATAATTAAAACGAGGTAAAATCACCATATGTACCCAATAGTTGTAGACCTAAAGAAAACTGAATATTTTGTAAAACCATATATGTATGCATACGGAACGCATAGAGAAACGTAATGCAATATCGATATAGGTCTAGTTGCTTAATTTACACTATATGATGTGGAGTATTTGCTTGTTTTGGTGGCTTTACCGGCACTTTTAACACATTACTGGCTATATATAACGATGAGGAAATGGTAACGAAGTGCCTTTGCCAGTGACACAAGGCAGACGACTCGAACTGGCCTGAGTGGATATGGAATTCGCGCCAGGAAACCTTAAATCACGAAATCGAGGCTCTACCGGGTGAGCTACCACAGCTCCCAGACATGGAAGAATGCGTAATTACGTGGCAAGTTTGTGAACGTTTAGGTACTGTGGAATCCTCCAGTTGATAAATGAGACATTATGAAGTAATAGTGTTTTGTCACATCTTCCGATAATAATTAGGAATTCTCATCCTTCTAGTTTTAATAAAATTTAAATAATTCACGCAATAACCATACATCATCGGAGAACGCGACGGTTTCTTACGTGAAGCAATGATAACATGAAGTCCAGAAAGAAAGGAATGGATGAGGAAAAGAGAAAAATGCAAGAAAAGATAAAATAAAGGAACGACGGACAATGATAATTAGAATACATAAATGCGATTTTTCCATGTCAATAAAAGACGCTGTTCGGAAAAATATTTACCCTGTCACATAACAGAAGCAAATTTAGAGAATCAGGATAAACAACTGTCCACCAGAATGTGATAAGTATGCTTAACTTGTGTTTGAATCGGTCTCTTTCAAATATATATATATATATATACACATACATATATATATATATATATATATATATATATATATATATATATATGTATATATATATATATATATATATATATATATATATATATGCATGTATGTATGTATGTTCACACAAACATTGCTTTTCGCAGGACTGCGAGGAAGATACTCCAAAAAAATATGTAAACTTACGAAAATGAAACCTGAGGCAAAACATAAAAAAATATTTCCGTTTATTGTCCATTTGTATAGACGACCGACCTCTACATGGCAGTATGCTAAACAAAAGTTTATTGATATGGAACAGAAAATTATTTAAGCTCGAGTTAAGTTTAAGGAGCTGAAATGTATTCTCAGATTCCATCGACGTAGTGTCCTCGATCGTGTGTCGTTTTTGGCTTTTTAATATTCAAATTTCTTCTTTCTTTTGTACTAAGCATTGTGCTGGACAACTGAAAATATTAAGTGACATCTTTCTATCAAATTTATATATATCTACATTGTCAGTTGATATCACGGCGTCTCGCAAGAAACTCAGAACTACTGAAATTGTCAAATGATAACACCAAGCCCCTCCGTCCTCATAAATACTGTTTGTCTATTTCTAAATTAATTGAACTGATATGCACGACTGTATGTCAACGTCATTATACGAAAGTAGGAAAGTTTCTGGGACTCTAGATTTGTATAAATGAGACATATACACGTCAATCAATAAATGACCTTCAATTGACCAAGTCCACGAGTGAACTGTTAGGCAATTTCCTCGAAAGCTTTTGCTACTGAAAATTAAATAAAATCTCTGTGCATCAAGACAACAATAATTCATCACTTCACCGACAATCTACAAGATACTCTTATTTTGTTAAGTCAAAGATTCGAACAATTGAACAGTAATTTGTATAAAGTTGAATTGACTGTTGATTATTAAACAGCATGCTCACGATGTTCCCGTATCTTAATTATCAGCTGAACAGGAACCAGTTCACACGTGTTATCATTTGTTTGATTGGATGGCCAAAACAGATGGGATGCAGTGAATTATTAGCATAAAGAAGGCCCTGTGCATACTCGGGACACCAAAGATAAAGTTTGTTTCCTAACTCGAACACACACACACACACACACACACACACACACACACACACAATGTACATACATATATATAATGTATATATATATATATATATATATATATATATATATATATATATATATATATATATATATATATATATATATATATATATATATATATATATATATATATATATAGTCGTCAGGAGGTGGGATGATGAGATGTGTGAGAACTCCTTATCATTTTGGTTATCGTTATCTAGAAGATAATCGCCCGCGTGTTATTGCCCGGATCGAGTAAGCAATCAAATGAAATATGAAATTAATCGATGGATTAACATAGATCTGAGCAAGAATATAGAACAGAGCAACAGGAGCCCCGTATGTAAAATATAAAAATTTAAACAATTACATAACAAAATGAAATTGAACATGACATTTGAATTATTCTCTTTCTCTTAGAATTAGAGTTACAAATTTATGCAAAATTTAACTACCGTTCTGTTATACCGAAAGAACAATTTCAGCTTCTAATCAAGTGATGATCGAACTCAAATCGCCGGCGTGTCAGAATCACCTGGTTGCTTCCGATCTTTCCCAAATCATTGTTGGTGATAGGGCGGCATTGTACTCTCTCTCTCTCTCTCTCTCTCTCTCTCTCTCTCTCTCTCTCTCTCTCTCTCTCTCCCTCCGCACTATTCTGATTATCAACCGTCTTGGTTGTAGTGCGTGCTCTTTTCCAATGTGCAGTACAGGTATGGAGCTATTTTTTTCTTAAAATAAAATATGATGCCCAACCTAAATACGGATCAAGCTTTTCCCTCCTGGGATCGAAAGATATTCACACTCTTTTTTACGTCAGACATTGTCGTATCATAATTTAACAGAACTAATCTATAGTCAGTTCGCAAACTAATACACATTTACAACCCTGTTGCCATAAATTAACGTATTTTGTTGCTGCTCCTCTCATTCCTAACTGGAACTTTGCCATAATTAGACCTCTTAGATAAATCATCACACTCCACTGTTGCTATAAATGACTAGATGATCTATGCCTGTCGACACACATTCCTAATCCTAATACCATCTATTCTCGGTTGAAAAGAATTTAGAACTTAATTACACATATGATTTAATGGACTTTACTCCTGGTTCTAACTACATTACTCTGCCAATTAGCGATCACTGACATACATTTCCAGACACAGAAAAATAAATTCTCAGCATACATGATACAAATCATTTAAGACAGATAATTTAGTTTTCACAATTCGTATCAGAAAAAAATGCATGAAATTCCTACACTACATGATTTATATTATATCCAGGTCGAATGGATCTCGGATAAATGTGAAGCGCAAACATTAAATCTTATCATGATCTTAGAACTATGCATAGACTTTTCTCGAGTGAATTAGTCTGACAATCGTACCCCTGACTGTATTTATATCAGTAACTAAGTAAATATTACAATTTTGCCAATGTCTGCCAATGTCTGACATGTTTGCGAGCAGAAAAAAAGTGGTAACAACAAAATATTTTTTAAAGATATTTTAATTAAATACTTCTACCTTTTACTAAACTCTGATCATTCTAACGAAATGCATGTCTTACGATGGGTCCAGATAATCGACGCTTTGCTGTATATGAACTGTCAACAAAAGCAATAAAATCCGTGAATTTTACTAATCTGCATATATGTAGTAAGAACATTACTAATAAAGCAGGATAACTACTTAGTGTAAACTGCTTGTTTAACTATCGTTTTATTTATTTTTTTTTAAATTCAGCTACTAATTTAGGTGAAGCTGATGTTGAAAATACTTCAAATTGCAAATGTGCGTTTTAGACACTTTCTATTGGTAATTACTCTGAAAGAGCCGTATAAGCTCATTATTTTTGTTCTAATACTAATTTTTGATTAAGATAATTATCGACTTTAAGTAGTAATTAACTACCAAAAAATGCAGAAAGTAATATATTCAGCAATTACGTTTTAAGTATATTATCCTTAGAACAAATTTCAAAGTTGATACTAATTCATAAGGACCTTATTCCCTGAGGAGGCCTTTTTTCTTGAAGTGGTTCTCAGACATGACCTTCAATGCGATCCTTTTAGATCCTTACAGCGTAGATCAGAATTTGTGTTTGATTGTTGTTAGATTGAATATCGTACTTTTCCATGGTGATCTGTTGTTTGTTCCATCCGACCGATTCCATAGTAATTCATCTCTTAGTACATGCCAGTTTGTCTTAAACATTAAAATATATGAATATTTGAGGTATTTTGACGTGGTTAAACTCAATGCGCCTAAGGATAAATGCGATCTCAATCTCTCCAAAACATAATTAATAATTGACTCAAAATAAATATTAAAATGAGATACTATTCAGTAAAGAAGCATTTAATACAAGTGAATTGATCAATTATTTGATATTTTTTCGTATACAATAACTGAGACTTAAACTAGAATTCTCATATTTCTACACTCGCATAACTTTCATTGATTATTTGTAACGCCTTTTGCAGCCATCTCTGCTTGCCATTTCCAATATGTTTCTGATTGTTCCAATTGCCTGTCGTTACTGTTTCAGTCAGTTCATCAATCACCTCTTCGTCTTCGTACATTTTCGTACTGCTTCAAGAGAGATTTTGGGCATCTCGCCAAATATAGTCATTGAAATTTGTCCTTCTGCTTTATTCAACTTTAACAACAAAGTTGATCGAATCCCACTAAATTCTTTTAAAACAAGTATAAACTCTAAACATTGAAAACAACCGTTTAAATTGTTTCTATGTTACCGGGTCAACGTACCGTTCCGTAACGTGTTTGACAGTTCGTGCCTTTCATCAACGTTCTGAACAGTCTTCATAACTGTCTCATCTACGTACCGTCTCCAATCATTTTCGTGACCGAATCGTCCTCTCGTCGTTTCGATATTTTAAAAGACGTTAGTGGTTCAGCCGTTGGCGCGGGTTCGATTCTCACCATGAGACCCACCGTATCGGCCACCGTTGTGTCATTCGGCAGGACACCTTACTCTCTAGCCACAGCATGATATAACCTTCAAGGTTTTGCTGTTTCAAAAGAAAAAGACAAACACCAAAACCAAACAAATTCCGGGTAAGAGAATTTTGGGGTTCTCCCTTCGGAACGTCACATGACAATGGTACAGACAAGGCTATTCATCATCTTTTCGATGTAAGGTATTTGCGTAGCAATTTATTTATGTGTGCATTCTATGTCTAACAGAGAGATATAAATCAAATACGGTTCTGAATCACAGGTGTTTATTTCTGTTTTTTTTTTTTTAGAAGACCATGTGTCTTGATTGAACTGCTTGTTCCTTAAATATGATCGAGTAGAAATAGGTAAGGATCTTGCTAAAATTGAATTCAAAGTTGGCGAAGATATGTTTATTAAAGATACAATGATTTTAGATGAATATTGATAGTTCTAACCAGTAATAATTTTAAAAGCAGCCCACTCGTGTAGGGACTCCATATTCTTTCTGAACACATCCCCATCGGATACGACAGCATTAAAAAAATCCAAATAGAGGAATGCAATGAAAGGAATATGAACCCTAGTATTGTTACCAGACAACACAAAGGAAAATATAGATCTTGAAGTGAATTCCAAAAACCAATATTGCAGTGTTTTACAGAAGATCCTGATTTACAGATTGCAATTATTTATACAAGATATCGGTTTACAGATTGCAGTGCTTTTATACAAGACATCGATTTACAGATTGCAGTGCTTTATACAAGACATCGATTTACAGATTGCAATGATTTATACAAGACATCGATTTACAGATTGCAATGCTTTATACAAGACATCGAGTTACAGATTGCAATTCTTTATACAAGACATCCAGTTACAGATTGCAATACTTTCTACAAGATATCGATTTACAGATGGCGGTGCTTTATACAACACATCGATTTACAGATTGCAATTGCTTGATACAAGATATCGATTTACAGATTGCAATGCTTTATACAAAATCTTGATTTACAGATTGCAATGCGTTATACAAGATATCGATTTACAGATTGCAGTGCTTTATACAAGATATCGATTTACAGATTGCAATACTCTATACAAGATGCTGATTTACAGATTACAATCCTTTATACAAGATATCGATTTACAGCTTGCAATTCTTTATACAAGATATCGATTTACAGATTGCAATGCTTTATACAAGATATCGATTTACAGATTGCAATACTTTATACAAGATGCTGATTTACAGATTACAATCCTTTATACAAGATATCGATTTACAGATTGCAATTCTTTATACAAGATCTTGATTTACAGATTGCAATGCTTTATACAAGATATCGATTTACAGATTGCAATGCTTTATGCAAGATATCGATTTACAGATTGCGATTGCTTGATACAAGATATCGATTTACAGATTGGAATGCTTTATACAAAATCTTGATTTACAGATTGCTATGCTTTATACAAGGTATCGATTTAAAAATTGCAATACTTTATACAAGATGCTGATTTACAGATTACAATCCTTTATACAAGATATCGATTTACAACTTGCAATTCTTTATACAAGATCTTGATTTACAAATTGCAATGCTTTATACAAGACCTTGATTTGCAGATAACAATCCTTTAAACAAGATATCGATTTACAGCTTGCAATTCTTTATACAAGATATCGATTTACAGATTGCAATACTTTATACAAGATATCGATTTACAGATTGCAATTCTTTATACAAGATATCAATTTACAGATTGCAATGCCTTATGCAAGATATCGATTTACAGATTGCAATACTTTATACAAGATGCTGATTTACAGATTACAATCCTTTATACAAGAATCGATTTACAGCTTGCAATGCTTTATACAAGATGTGATGTGATGTGATTATGATTTTTAACAATTTTTCAGTCATATCGCTACGATGTCTGCAGTGTGGCAGTTTATAGTGATGTCTAGCACTGGGGCATCATGCCGCAGACATGTAGCATGATGTCCCACCCAGTCACATTATCCTGACACCAGGCCGACCAGTCCTAACACTAACTTCTTAATGCTGAGCTACAAGCGAGGCAGCTGTTAGTACCATTTTTGTAAGTCTTTGGTATAACTCGACCGGGGATCGAACCCACGACCTCCCGCATCCGAGGCGGACGCTCTAACCACTAGGCCACCGGAGCGGTCCTTTATACAAGATATCGATTTACAGATTGCAATACTTTATACAAGATATCGATTTACAGATTGCAATACTTTATACAAGATGCTGATTTACAGATTACAATCCTTTATACAAGGTATCGATTTACAGCTTGCAATTCGTTATACAATATATCAATTTACAGATTGCAATACTTTATACAATATATCGATTTTCAGATTACAATCCTTTATACAAGATCTGGATTTACAGATTGCAATTCTTTATACAAGATCTTGACTTAAAGATTGCAATGCTTTATACAAGATATCGATTTACATATATTGCAATTCTGTATAGAAGACATCGATTTACAGATTGCGATTGCTTTATGCAAGATATGGATTTACAGATTGCAATCCTTTATACAAGATCTAGATTTACAGATTGCAATCCTTTATACAAGATCTTGATTTACAGATTGCAATGCTTTATGCAAGATCTTGATTTACAGATTTCAATTCTTTATACAAGATCTGGATTTACAGATTGCAATACTTTATACAAGGTATCGATTTAGAGATTGCAGTACTTTATACAAGATATTAATTTCCAGATTACAATCATTTATACATGATATCGATTTACAGATTGCAATTCTTTATACAAGATATCGATTTACAGATTGTAATGCTTTATACAAGATCTGGATTTACAGATTGCAATACTTTATACAAGGTATCGATTTACTAATTGGAATTCTTTATAGAAGATATCGATTTACAGGTTAGATTCCTTTATACAGTTAATCGATTTACAGATGGCAATTTTTAATACAAGGTATCGATTTACAGATTGCAATTCTTTATATAAGATGCTGATTTACAGATTACATTCTTTAATGCAAGATATCGATTTACAGCTTGCAATTCTTTATACAAGATATCGATTGACAGATTGCAATGTTTTATACAAGATATCGATTTACAGCTTGCAATACTTTATACAAGATGCTGATTTACAGATTACAATCCTTTATACAAGGTATCGATTTACAGCTTGCAATTCGTTATACAATATATCAATTTACAGATTGCAATACTTTATACAATATATCGATTTACAGATTGCAATTCTTTATACAAGATATCGATTTACAGATTGCAATGCCTTATACAAGATATCGATTTACAGATTGCAATACTTTATACAAGATGCTGATTTACAGATTACAATCCTTTATACAAGATATCGATTTACAGCTTGGAATTCTTTATACAAGATATCGATTTACAGATAGCAATGCTTTATACAAGATATCAATTTACAGATTGCAATCCTTTATAGAAGATATATATTTACAGCTTGCAATTCTTTATACAAGATATCGATTTACAGATTGCAATCGTTTATACAAGATCTGGACTTACAGATTGCAGTACTTTATACAAGATATCGATTTACAGATTTCAATACTTTATACAAGATATCGATTTACAGCTTGCAATACTTTATACAAGATATCGATTTACAGCTTGCAATTCTTTATACAAGATATCGATTTACAGCTTGCAATACTTTATACAAGATGCTGATTTACAGATTACAATCCTTTATACAAGGTATCGATTTACAGCTTGCAATTCGTTATACAATATATCAATTTACAGATTGCAATACTTTATACAATATATCGATTTACAGATTGCAATTCTTTATACAAGATATCGATTTACAGATTGCAATTCTTTATACAAGATATCGATTTACAGATTGCAATGCCTTATACAAGATATCGATTTACAGATTGCAATACTTTATACAAGATGCTGATTTACAGATTACAATCCTTTATACAAGATATCGATTTACAGCTTGGAATTCTTTATACAAGATATCGATTTACAGATTGCAATGCTTTATACAAGATATCAATTTACAGATTGCAATCCTTTATAGAAGATATATATATTTACAGCTTGCAATTCTTTATACAAGATATCGATTTACAGATTGCAATCGTTTATACAAGATCTGGACTTACAGATTGCAGTACTTTATACAAGATATCGATTTACAGATTGCAATACTTTATACAAGATATCGATTTACAGCTTGCAATTCTTTATACAAGATATCGATTTATAGCTTGCAATTCTTTATACAAGATATCGATTTACAGATTGCAATGCTTTATGCAAGGTATCGATTTACAGATTCCAATACTTTATATAAGATGCTGATTTACAGATTACAATCCTTTATACAAGATATCGATTTACAGATTGCAATTCTCGATTTACAAATTGCAATACTTTATACAAGGTCTTGATTTACAGATTGCAATTCTTTATACAAGATATCGATTTACAGATTGCAATACTTTATTCAAGATATCGATTTTCAGATTGCAGTGCTTTATACATGACATCGATTTACATCTTGCAATGCTTTATCCAAGAGATCGATTTACAGATTGCAGTGCTTTATGGAAGTGATTGATTTACAGACTGCAATGTTGAATTCAAGACATCGATTAACAGATTTCAGTGCTTTATAAAAGTCATCGATTTACAGATTGCAGTGCTTTGTACAATACATCGAATTACAGAGTGCAGTGCTTGATACAAGACATCGATTTACAGATTGCAATGCTTTATACAAAATCTTGATTTACAGATTGCAATGCTTTATACAAGACATCGAGTTACAGATTGCAATGCTTTATACAAGATATCGATTTACAGATGGTACTGCTTTATACAAGACATCGATTTACAGATTGCGATTGCTTGATACAAGATATCGATTTACAGATTGCAATGCTTTATACAAAATCTTGCTTTACAGATTGCAATGCTTTATACAAGATATCGATTTACAGATTGCGATTGCTTGATGCAATATATCGATTTATAGATTGCAATGCTTTATACAAAATCTTAATTTACAGCTTGCAATTCTTTATACAAGATATCGATTTACAGATTGCAATACTTTGTACAAGATCTTGATTTACAGATTGCAATACTTTGTACAACATCTTGATTTACAAATTGCAATGCTTTATACCTTTGGGACGCCTAAATTTAAAATCGTCGCAACAGTTGTCGTACCACGCAATATGTTAGGAACATCCTCGTCTCTTTCTGATCCGACTCGAATAACTTACACTCTCTGAAAGAGACTCGGAGGTAACCGTAGTGATTCAATCCAAAGATGGTAAGTTTTCGGGCAAACGACCATCGGGTTAAATGTGCAAATGCCAGATTGTTATAAAAGGACAGATGTTAAAATAACACTTGACGACGTTACCAGTCAATGAAAATACCTGCACTTGTAAGTTTTTATGATATTTCTGCAACTTCGTAATAAAATGTTTTAATAGATCGTTGATTTTAAAAGCCTGAAAATATTGCTTACGTTGCCGTTAGTGATGATACATCCTCTAGTCATTGTGACGCCATGAAGTTATTTTGACGTAGTAACAACTACGGGAATGAGGACATTTTAAAATGGCCATTATTTACACTTAAGGTGTTTTCTTGCATGCGATGGAAAAGGTGGAGGACATTGTAAATACGCTCGCTGTGTATATTAATTGTGTAATATAATACATCCCTTGTCTTACTGCAGCAAATATTATCAGTTTTTCTGACCTTTTCTGTACTGTAATGATTTATTATTTTATTGTAGCTGTATTTCTTTATCGACGTTGTTGCTGTGTTGTTATGTTGCAGTAGTGTGTTGCTAATTTTGAATTGTTATTTTGATGTAGTTGTGTCCCATGGAGAGGTGTTCCGAATGAACGTCAACGAGCGTATAAAGTACTACTCGCTAGAATTATCAATACAAGTTTAACATTTTTGGAGTTATTAGTACTCTACGTTAGTGGGTTAGTATAAACATTACTATTTGATAGTCATATCTACACTACTATCAAGCAATCAGTCATGTGGAGATAGTCATAATGGCACTTATCAAGATTAGTATGCACATGTAGTAGCAGTTTCATAAGCAGTATAATATATTTTATAATTCTACAGTGTATTCATTTGAAATTAATATTTCGCATTTTTCTTTTTGCAGGCACAACACATGGCTGATATACTTATATATGTATACATAAACACAGAAAATTAGATTCTGTTTTTAGCTCGAAAAACACATCATGGTTTAATGCCACGTGCTGAGCATGCTTTTGACGAAGCATGCCTGTAGTGCATGTTTTGACACCATTAACAAACATACTATATAAGATCTTAGTCATAACGGTACCGTTGTGACGTGATGATCATGAGAGTATTTACGTCAATTCACTCGTTAAACGGGAGAGGCACATTACCTATTAAGTTGTAACGATGTAACCTTTGTTATCGAAAGCTAGATATAGCACTGATGTAATGAAGTAAGTCGATCCCACAGAATAGTGACCCCCAAGTCGACATTGACCTTATCAATAGAATTTTGACTCTCCGAGGGGATTAATTTATTATATGTTATATATTTATACGTATATAGATGAATAACATTGTTTATGTTTGTATGCAATGGCCTATCATCTCGTAATAAGTATTTTTCTAAAATGGCCCACGAAATTTAAAACATTTTAAAGCATTATGTATAGCATAAGGGCGGGAAAAATGTCTTACGGTCTCCACTTAAAACTTCATATGGCCTTTGGTTGGTTGAATAGTGTTGTACATCATTTGCAACACATTTTAGGCTATATATACATAACGGTAGATTTTTAGTGGTGGAGGCAAATCACCCACTTTTTCCTGGGTAGAACCAGTACTGTATACCTCCCGCCAGCCGTAAGAATCGACACAATCGCACGTACAAGACTAGATCCCAGTGGAGTTCGTACCAGCTACGCTGACAGGCGAGAAGGTTTCAGACGCAGCGTCTTTACAATCACGGTACTTCTTCAGTTACTTTCTTCTTCTACTTCGTTTTCTTGCCTGGTCAGTCTCCACTAATTTTGTTCAGATTAAATTTTCGACCACTCGATGACGATCCCTCATATTTACCCACTACTACCAGTAAAAGATGAGCGGCATCATCAAAGATATCTAAATGCAGGAAGTCAAGGCCAGACTGCTTACTCCTCTGCAGCATCATCAATAAAACTTCAAGAGTGTTTTAATGAAACTTCAAGTGTGTTTTATTTCAAAGATAACGTTGAACCGACACAGTCGGTTAGATCAAAACGCTGTAAGCTATACAGAGGGTTCTGTTTGTCCCGCCATTTGTTACCTCAGTCATGGATCACAGGAAATATTATCACGTATATGCCTTCGTTGAAGAAAATGTGGCGTATTTTAAAGAGAAAACATTCAACTTATGTAACTTAAAAAATATATACTTAAAGTAATGCAATGAAGCACGTACAAACATTGCATTCGAGCATACACAGCCAGGAACATGGAAGTCATCAAGGAGTGGTGAAAACATGAGGGGTTTTTCCTCACATTTTCAGTTTATGAACAGAGAAGGTAACCATGAGTATTTACGTTATGCCGCTTTCAAATCATATATCATCTTATAGATAATAGGTTGTATTTTTAGTTTAACAGCGTATCAATAAAATATGCTATACAGATGGCGTTATTAGCTCACTTGAGCACTAAGTGCTCTGTGGTGAGATATTTTGATAATTCGTCGTCGTAAATGTTTTGCTTACAAAGACATCTCTTCTGAAACTGCTTATGCAGTCGCTGAAAGCATAGTCTTCTTGTATGTTCGTGCAAATCATGAATCCTGGTTGTCATGGCAACGGAAAGAAAAAAAAGCTTTAAAAACCTCTGATCCTGCTTGTCAGATTTCAAAATATTTTCGCAGAAATGATGTTCCAGTGACTATCTATCAGGTTTCTTCAAACGGGCCGATTCATCAAGAAAACATGGCTGCCGGGAATAGGCTTGTTTTCTTTATGTAAGCGTATATCACAACTTTAAAATTCTTCTCTGAAGCTACTTGTTCAGATTCAAAATAATTCCTCAGAATCAATGTGTGTATGATCCTCTGTCAAGTTCGTTCAAACCGACTTGAATTGTTAAAAACCATGGCCATCAGGGATGTGGCTTCCGATTATGTTTATACAGAAATTTCAACTAACGATAGAGGCCGCATGCATCTAAACATGCTCAAAATGTTTATATGAATGAGTCTCCACTTCTTGTTCAAAATGGGTTACACTGGGTCCAAAACTAGGTCACTTGGTCAAATGTAACAAAGTCCATATCAGCAGAACAGAGGCACCACTCGTATTCCAATTTCATCGGTGGTAATTCAATTTTTGTTTAACCTCGTACTTTGAACATTTCATTTTGGCGAGTCAGATAGGTTGATTATTATAATCGTTACATGATGAATAAGTTAAATACGTGACGATTAAATTTATTTTTAAAAAAAGCATTATATGTTGATTGCATTATTAATGTATACTATATGAATTAAATATAAAGACTTTAACTTCCTTGGATCAGTGGTAGTTATATTTAAGAATGATATTTGTATTAGCATGATACATAGTTATGAATTATAAATAACTTGATTTATTTACATCTTATGTAACCATTTAGGTCTCATGAGAGTAAATTGGACTTAAATGATATTCAGTTTATCTGACTGATGTAATGATATTTATAGAATATATTTGGTTACAAAAATTATTAAAGCATACAATATCTAAGTATTGTAATATCTAAGAGGTTAGTGTGGCATAGTGAACTTGAAACCGGACGACCTGGGTTGAAGCCTATCCGGTTTAACTGAGATTCGTCGGTATGTTCTTGGGCAAGACACTTTCCCTTAACCTCGTCCGTCGGATGGAGACATAAACGGGGCGAGGTCTATATTCCGAGCACGTTAAAGAACCATTGGAATCTATCTGACAGCAGTAGTAGGGCAGGTTCCCGGATTTCTGTATATCCTCCGGCTCTCTCTGGGGAGGCTGTAAATAACCTCTAATGTGTTGATGAGCCGTTAAACAGCGTTCAGCATCAACTTTAACATCTAAGATTAATCTAGTGTATCTTGATATAGAAAATCAATGTTATTACTTAAAGTGAAATTCCCTACAACCACTGTCAGAAATGTATTTTGACCGTGGCTAATGTATTAACAGTTACCCCGCAACAGTGTATTAATGAACTAAAGTAATAACAATATATCGCATACACTTGTTGGGAAGTCTGTCTAAAAATAGAACGAAAAGTTCTAAGTCGGAACTTCCAGCCATCAAACAGAGAAGATGAAAACAAATTTCAATCCATTTTCTTGATTATGGTAGTATTTTAATTACAGGTAGTAAAATATAGAAAATTTGTATTTTTGTGTGTTATATTTATTTGAATTTGAATATCAGTTAAATAGTTATTTAACAATATTTACACAATTGTCTCCTTAAAATAGGCGCGATGTCTGTATGTGCTATATATTTACATAAGCAGTGGCAGTAAATCTGCCATTAATCCTCTTTCACTCACAGTATTATTCCTCGCATAATTCAGTGCGATCACAGCTAGCTATTACACTACTTTTTTAAGATGTGTCACACTCATAATTTATTTTAAACTTTAAAGGAGCAGCATCATAGGATTAGCCCCCCCCCCCCCCCCCCCGGTAAGATTTGATATTTCACGAATATTGTATATTGGTCCGAGATTCTTCTGACTGTATGTTTTGAATTCACTTACTAAAAGGAAGTTTGTCCATTGGTGGAAGATATTTGTTCTCGATACAGAATAAACCTCTGTTGATGCAAGGAGAATCTCTCTTGACACCTTCGAAGCCACCCTATCTGCCTCTTCATGTCCAGATCTATCATCGTGTCCTGGACACCACTCTGACCTAACACGAGGCACTGATTATACTGAATGTCATCTAAAATGTCCGGCCTACATCTGCTATTTCTGTTCTTTAAAAATGTTAAAGAAAGTGAATATCCCATTTTCATCAAACTTGCCAAGAATATTTATATAAATGAATCTTGTTTCCTGTAAAATAAAAAAGTAATGTTGGACCAAAATCTATATCACATAGCTCAAATTGAAGGAAATCCTTTTTAGCATATCCAGAGGCTGTAAATAAATATATATTTTGAGTCCCTGACATAATAGAAGCCTCATTTATCGTCTTATTTTCACGAAACTTGCTCTGAATGTTGAATTAAGGAGTTCTCGCTTTCTTTTAAGAATGCGTCAAATTGGTCAAACACTATGTCTCTAGGTCACATTGAAAACAAATCATTATTTATATAGCGTAATAGAGACCATATTTACTGTGCTGCTGTTTGTTGTTCTGTTCAAACTCTGGTGAGCGATCCAGGGCCATCATGTCTCTCTTGTTTGAGTACGCCTTGATTTGTTTGTTTGGTGTAGAACGTTACTTTTCAGCACATATTAGGCTATGTATGAAGGTCAATTTTTTGAGGTGGAGGCAGATTACCCACTTATTCCTGGGTAGAACCGGTATTGTATATCTCCCGCCATCCGTAAGAATTGACACTTTCGCACTTGCAAGTCGAGCTCCAAGTGGGATTCGAACCCGCAACAGTAAGAGGCGGAAAGGTTTCCAACGCAACGTCGTTAAACCCTCGACCATGGAGGAGAGTACGAATATAATTTGTTATTGTCCGTCTCTTAATCCTTGTCATATATGTAAAACAATATGTAAAAATGACTTAAAGGTCCAACGCGGCTGGTGTTGTAATCGATATTATGTGTATACATAGTCGTGAGAATCAAGACTATTATGGTAATATGTAACATCTATGGTAGGCATATATTACCATAAGAGTCATACTTCTCACGGCTAGTATAAATATTTACTAATATATCAAACAATGTCGCTGTGCTACAGAACCTCGATTCAGTTTAACAGGATCATTCATGCACGAATTGCTTTAATATTGTTTACATAATTTAATTTTTTACAAACCTTATTTTATTATAAGCACGGGTTTTTTTTGTTGTTTTTTTTTTTTTCATATTAGATGGAAGAAAATTGGGAGTAGATATTACTGGAAACGTTCTTACGAGGATGTGAGCAACGTTGTAAAGAACTTTGATAAGTGCCAGAGAAAGTGCAGCTTGGAAAATGCCAACAAAAAAAACCCCTCTGCGCCCTATTCCTGTTCCACCGTCGGCATATCATTAGATTGGAATGAATTTGATTGGTCCATTAGAGAAGACCAAAAAAAGGTTCACAATATTTATTGTTTGCCCAGGTTTGATTAGGCCCAGAGCTGGAATCAAAATCAATAGATTTTAATTTATTGACACTTCCTTCCGTTGATGATTATCAATACAAAAATTATAAAGTATCGATATTTGTTAGAGCAACAAATAAAATCAAACGCATAGATTTGAGACCCGTGTCTCGTAAAGGAAACACAAATTTGAACTCAGTCTCATCAAAAGGATGTATTATAAACTGCATTTTCCACTTATTTGTAAAGTTCATCTAGTAGTGCATGATCAACATGCATAACCATAATCGTGTCCACACAAACTGTTTTATCCCATTTATGCATAATTTGGTGTCCATCGGAAAGGTTTTATGTATCATCATTTTTTCAACATTAACAATTTGCTTACTAAAATGCCCTATCTTCAATAAGAAACTACATGACAGTTGCCTCGATCATTCATTTCAAAGTGTATTCAGCTCGTTCAGTGAAATATGATCCTAAAGTCTTAAAGAAACTAAAACACTCGCGCCACACAATTTCCAAAATAGAAATATTCCATACCGACATTTCAGCAGGCCTAACGATTGTTCCGCAAAGGATCCACAAATTGATCACTTACAAGAATATCTGTGTTTTTGTTTGGCTTATTTCAAAATGAACTTCAAATGCCTTTGAGATGTACAGCATTTTATGGAAAACGTGACAGCTCTTAAGGCATGTGAATATACTGGTGGTCAGTCGGGCAGTGGACTATGTCACGGTGAGCATGAGTTAAAAAACGATTTCAGTTTATTAACGTTTGAGCGACTGGGTCCATAGTCATCACTTTTTTGAACGGACCTTGGCCATGGCCATTAGATGACCATATTGATTTTGGGATCAGTCGGTCAAAGGTCAAGGTCACCATGACCTTGAGTTGGACAATTGTTTCGAATCAGTAGCTTTTGAATGGCATGGCCAAACGTCCTTAGCATTGGCCATGATCAGTAGCTGACCCATACTGATTATGGGTCATTTTAGTTTGCGTTCAAAAATATAAACATTTCTTCTGATTATAAAGATGTCGAAGGAGTTTCAAAACCTTGAATATGCAACTACTATTAACATTTATTCACAACAGGCAAACCAGACGTTTGGAAATGGCCCAGTTTGTTACACCTAAATGCTTTGTTTTTCATATGCACCAATTGAATGTGAATTTGTTTCTTAGAACTGTCTAAATCATTTCTAAGACTACCCATGATTAACTGGACATTGACTTATATACGTGTAAAAAGTAAGATACCAATACGGACCTCCCTTATTTTAAGGGGTGCGTTGTCAGGCTTTGGGCTGTACATTTTACAACGTAAAAGCTATGAAATGACAAATTTAAACTGTGAAATGGTTCAACAATATAGATATAAACAATATAGATATAACATGAACATTTACATATTATACAGCACATTAATTAATAGTGATAAATTGCAACAAGTCTTATTACGTCATAGAGGAATCCCAAAATTATAATTAGCAGTCAGACTGGGGACTTTGGCCATGTCTGAACGTCCTAGCGTTGCAATACGAAGTTTAAAGTAGCTAATCCTGGCGCGTTACCATAGTTGCGAAATACCTTCTTCTGGTCTGTTATTTTAAATGCTAAGTTAAATTGTTTTTGTGGTTTATGGGTCAGTTTAGTTTATTTTTTTTTATCAATTTGACATAGCAATGTATTTGAAAAATTCTCAAAGATCCTGATATACTCCGTTTCAATGAAAATACTTTCATAAACCGACTAAACATATTGTCTGTTTTGTTTCAGGATATATATATATATATATATATATATATATATATATATATATATATATATATATATATATATATATATATATATATATATATATATATATATATATATATATATATATATATGTGTGTGTGTGTGTGTCTTCACGGAGTATTTGTCTAAATGGGTAAAGGCTGAACCGATTTCAGGAAAAAACAGCAGAGATCGTCATTGGGTCGTTAACTAGGTTTGTGGCGAGCCATGGTTGTCCCATATTGCTGTTTACTTGAAGTGGAAGGGAATAATTTAACAATCTCAATGATAGAGTCTGTAAACAGATGGGGATCGAACATAGAAATGCTTCAGCGTATCATCCCCAAACCGGGGACAAAACAGAAAGGTTTAACCGGACTCTGTACATGTTGTCTAGCTATCTTAATGAAGGACAAAACGACTGGGAAGACAAGCTGCCATAAGTCCTGTTCGCTTACATAACATCCGAACATGTGTCTTCTTGGTGTACGGAAGAGAGGCATGAATGCCGATACAGTTCGACATACTGATATGCATTGATGGACAAGACGACAATTGTTTGAGTGTCAGATGTTAAGCCCTCGTGCAAATATCGTGCAAGAGAGAGGAAGCTCAACAAACATCGAAAAAGTGCAAACTATCCAAAAGAAAGACCATGACGCCGTAGTTGGCAAACATTCGTTTAAAACAGGAGGCCGTGTTCACAAAACGAGAAAAACTACTCGAAAAGGTGGGAAGCTGGAATCAAAGTGGGCAGGGCCGTTTACAATTGAAGCAGTCAACAAAAAGGGGGCTTATCATCTAGATGGAATTAAATCAGCTGTGAACGGAAACAGACTAATTTTTACATGACAAGTGGTTCGGGTGAAGCCTTGATAAAGCACAAGAAAGAAAACCTCACCAATCCATAGAGATATAGGAAAGCCAGTTACAAAGTCATCGCAAGAAAAGAAATTAACTTCATGTCGGCGAACCAGACCATCACCTGTAGGGTCGGCGAAAGCACAGAATTAGGGCCGTTAGCTACAGGGTTGGCGAAAGAACAAATCTCGACTTAAAAACCCTCAAAAAGCTACAGGGTCGGCGAAAGAACAGAAAGCGCCCATAGGACAGCTAGCTGCAGGGTCGGCGAAAAAACAGAAAGCGCCCATAGGACAGCTAGCTACAGGGTCGGTGAAACAACAGAAAGCGCCCATATAACAGCTAGCTACAGGGTCGGCGAAAGAACAGAAAGCGCCCATAGGACAGCTAGGTACAGGTTCGGCGAAAGAACAGAAAGCGCCCATAGGACAGCTAGCTACAGGGTCGGTGAAAGAACACAAATCGACCAAAGGATCATCAGCTACAGGGTCGGCGACAGAACACAAATCGACCAAAAGGACCATCAGCTACAGGGTCGGCGAAATAACAGAAATCTACCATAGGACCTTCACCTACAAGATCGGCGAAAGAAGATCTTTTCATTTACACATTGCGGTCAGAAAAAGCACTCTTGCCATGAAAAAAAAAACAACAAAATTACAAGACGATGATTGTACATTACATATAACTGATGATGCTCCGACATTTTATTTTAACATTTTTGACAAGCCCTGGAACATGAACACATCGAAAATATTTCGTGAAAATGTAAAAATCTGCCCATGCAACAGCTCAGCGAACTATATTTCATCGAATGCAAAACCAATCGTAAGTGTATCCATGAGAGGGGATGGAAATTGTTCAGAACATTCAGTTACCAGGTGTTCGGGGTTCACACGTTCCACAACATCGTCAGAGAGGGAATCATGGAATTTATGAAAGAGAATGAAATATTATGCTTCATGTTCAGTTAAAACCAATGAATCGCTATGTATGAAGTTCACAATTGCAGGACGAGGGTACCTGGGGCACTCATCTGGAAATACTTGCATTCGCTACACTAACACGTCCGTCTACATTTGTTGATGCCACGGGCAGGAGCTTGGAGCCAATACCTAAAAGTGTTTAGCCTATAAACCGCTATTTCGAATTCCCCCCAACGATAAAGCGGTGTTGATCAAGAACATAAATGACCATTTTTACCCTGTGTTTGATGTTGAGGGTAAAGAATACCCTAGACCACCTCACAAGCGTATTGGGGATTTTGTACCTCGAGAATACCAAAATTACTTGTCCAAAAGGACACTTCGTGCGTCACTTGTTAACAACAACTGTGATGCAAGTAGCAGATGAATATGAGGATGCTGTCTCAAAACACCCACCCACCTCCCAAGTTTGAATATATGAGGATGCTGTCTCAAAACACCCACCCACCTCTCAAGTTTGAATATATGAGGATGCTGTCTCAAAACACCCACCCACCTCCCAAGTTTGAATATGATGATGCTGTCTCAAAACACCCACCCACCTCCCAAGTTATGGAGAGGTGGAAAGAGGTTCCCGGACCTCTAGATTTTTTTCATATTAAACAAAGCACATGCTAATACAGGATATCATAACCTACAAAGCACACGTTAATGCAGGATATTATAACCTACAAAGCACATGTTAATGCAGGATATCATAACCTACAAAGCACATGTTAATGCAGGATATCATAACCTACAAAGCACATGTTAATGCAGGATATCATAACCTACAAAGCACATGTTAATGCAGGATATCATAACCTACAAAGCACAATAAAATATTATATAAAATGTCCTATTACAAAGAGCCAGTTTGTAGCGTCGGATTTAATCTAACAAACAGATTTTTTAAAAGATTTAATTCAATCAAATCAGCCTCAAGATATACTGGGATAGTAACATTTTGTTAGAAATATGTTAGAAAAATATTTTCACTTACCTGTCCACGTGTAAATCCGCTTGCAGAAATGGCCACGAAGAAACTTCTGACTGCCATTTATAACGTTATTCTGGAAAAATCCATTGGAAATGATCTATTTTTAACCTGATTTCAGAACATTCTGGAGTAGGCGTTATTTTGGGAAAATCCATTGGAAATTACCTATTTTTAACCTGATTTCAGAACATTCTGGAGTAGGCGTTATATTCTGAAAAATCCATTAGAAATTCCCTATCTTTAACCTTACAAAGTTTCAGAATGATCACATGATTTAGTTATTATGGAAATTTCGTTGGAAATTCTGTGTGGGCACTATGACAGCAGTCAGAATTTTCCTTCGTGATCATTTTGCAAGCGGATTTACACATGGACAGGTAAGTGTGAAAACATTTTTCTAACAAAATATGTAGTTTCAGAGAATGGGGAGTAATATATGAAAGGGGGTTGTGAGACCCTTCTATCTGTTTCCATAGATCAAACATTTTAAGCCTTCTATCATGAAAAAAAAATGGTGAGCAGGTAAGTGAAAACATTGTTTGAGATTATTTTATTTTATACCCTACCATCACTATACTTTTTTTGATAATCTTTTTCATACCTGCTGACTATCATTGGTAGGATATCCGTTAATATACTGTCAATAATACGAAACTCACGTATTAAATCGTCCATATCATATTTTACACCTCGCAAAAAAGATCGTATTTGATCAAGTAATTTTTTTTAAGTTATACTTGCTGTTTTATAAGAATTTTTTTTTGTTTCAAGTTTAGGTTCAATTTTTTTTACAAGTGTTGAAAGAGAGACACCGACACCAGATATTATTAACAAAAACGGATTTAATAATGCTCCACTTGAGGTTATACCAGAGCTAGTCATTAACAATGGCAAATATGATATTACTCAAAGTATTCTACGGTAGTATTTATAACATTCTTTTACACACCAGAGGTTCTTATCATAAAATTTATAATATTGTACTAATGCTTCAACATCTTGTTTTGGAATTTCTTCTGATATGTGATTGAAATCGATGATATATTTTTTCATGATACAATTTTTTTACACAGAAACAAAAGTTCTGGTACCAGCAATTGAATCAAGAAACTCACGAAATTTATTATTATTAGGATCAGCTATAAAAATTCTGTATTTGTCATAAACATCTGACGAAATATCCTTATATCGTTCATCTGTTAGTACATATTGTTTCTTTAACCAAGCGTATGAATCAAAACTATTTCCTACTTCACTCTCGTACAAATCTGTTTTATTCACCAAATTACTGTAATCGATTTCTGTTTCATCAATATACCCTAATACTAAGCTCAACTGATCTAACGTGAAATTTTTGAGAACAAGATGTTGCCTGATAATTGTATATGCGACTACGAAATTTGCTAGCATCAATTTCTTAAGCTTATTTAGTTCAATTGTGAGAAGACCAACAGCAGAAGCTACTTTTAACATTAGTTTTTCATATGGTTTTGTGAGTATTGCTGAAATTTCATTGTAATAATTCCGTAATGACAATTGTCTAGAGTAATGGAATGATGGAAATGGAACATCATCTTCTTCACTTATATCATAATAAGAATCAGACTTTACTTCCAACTTTATTTGATTGACTTCTTCAAAAAACGTTTCTCGCTCATCATCACTAAAATTACTAATTTCATCGTCTAAAGTTTTGATTATCTTTAGATATTTGTTAACAATAATCGGATCAAATTCTGGGTCTTTTTTACGTATCATTGGCAAATTGCGTTTGTGTACACTTTAATAATTAACTCTGCGTCTGACGTCATAGTAACGATTTTAACTAAGGTTTCTTTGTCATGGTAGTACATACCGAGATGTTTAAAAATATGTCGTTTTTCAAAACTATTGTATAACTCTTTGTTTCTTTTTATTCGTATTTTTTTAGTTTCCGCTAGTCTGTCAAGACGAGTATGATTTTCGTTTATTCGTCTTTCTTCCAGTGTTCTTCCACTATAAGCTCTTACTTTTAACAGGTCTGCTCTAATTATTAAATCTATGTTATACGAACTAAACTCCAGAAATATTTTTTTTTAGCAGGGTTTCAACTTGTTTTTGTTCTTTTAGACAACTATCAGGATGATAGTATCTGCTTATAATATCAAAATTTTCTTTTGCTTTTTTCAGTTGTGGTCCTCGCATATGCACAACGCGAATAAAATCAGCAAAATTTTCTGGCAGTGTTGGATTGTTTAATGATTCGATGCTAAGTTTTTTCAAACTTTGTAACACTTTTGCTGTTTCATTAACGGCTCCAACATCTTTATCAGGGTTTAAAATATTATCATAAAATTCTTTCGCAACGGTTATAATTGATGGTTCTGACATTATTTTATAGCATTAGATTAAATTTGATCATCAAGTATGTATATTTGAAATGCTGTCAGTCCTGGAAATGGATGTTTAGCGGCAATAACATAAACTCGAAAATACAAGTACTTGTTAACAGTATTTTCCATCGGAATCGTAAAATATTGTGTTGTTGTAATATACGTGTCTGTTGTGCTATACAATGTTGCCCAATTAATATCATCATTTGATCCTTCCAATCGCCAATTATAAATTTGACCAACGCTATGATTTAATCGACCTCGCAAATGAAATTGCCAAATAGCAACTGCAGTGGGACATTTAATTTTGATCCAAAAATTTTCAACTTCTCCGTTGGTCGTCCACTCGTGTCTATCAGAGAAAGCGTAATAAGGATAATTCTCAGGATAAAACGATGATGCGCTTACCTCAAACCCAACTGCTGACTTAAAAATTGTTGGAATATACCCAACATTGTTTTTTGTTCGTTTTGCACCACCAGATACACTGTCAACATACGCTTTATTTGTCAGATCATTAGGGCTAACAGGAACATATGTCGTAATTATTTTGTTGTCTCTCATGTTTATATTCCCTGACATTGGTCCACCGGATTTTTAAAGTATGGGGCAAGTTCTTCTTTTAACTGACCATAACTAATAGCATCAGTATCATTAGCTGGCGGTGAAGTTGTTGGTAATCCAGTTATTTTTGAGTTATTACTCATTATCAGGTTACCTCCCACTGTGTCACCGGCTTTGTTAAGTTTATTATCGTCAACAGATTTTAGTTGTGCATAACTTACCGCTTGCGTGTTATCAACATTTACTGGCAGATAGGTAGTTTCTAAATTTATTATTCTGTTACCTGACATGTTAATATTACCTGTAACCTTTCCACCGGTTTTATTAAATTTAATATCATCAACATATGACAACTGCATATAACTTACCGCTTGTGTTTGATTTAAGTTTGCTGGTGGATACCCGGTCTCTAAATTTATAATTTTTTTTTCCTGACATATCTAAGTTACTGCTTAAAGTTCCACCAGATTTAGCTAGTTTATTATTGTCGACTAATTTAAGTTGTGTATAACTAACAGCTTGTGTATTAACGACATTTATTAGTGGATAATTTGTTTCTAAATCTAGTACTCGTTGATTTGACATAAACAAGTTTCCTGTCATTGTGTCGCCGGATTTTTTTAGGTAACCCGATAAATCAATCTTGCCGTTCGTTATTGTTGTACTTACAGCCAACGAATCTCCTATTAATGTTCCAAATTTTGTATAATAGCTCATTATTTATGTATCGTCTGACAATTTTTTTATATAACATAAAATTGTATAACAATAATGGCAAAATCGTCAATATTAAACTTTGATACAGAGCGGTTGGTGAAACATAAACATGAAAACGAACTTCCAGATTGTCATTATCTTATTGTTGGAAGAACTGGATCGGGGAAAACAAACTTGCTTATGAATTTACTTATCGGAGATAATTTTAACTACGATCGCGTTTATATTTACACAATTAATCCGCAACAGGATAAGTACGAGCTACTTGACAATTATAATGACAAACTTCGTGATGATCTTGAAGCTGGTGAAGATTTTTTTATTATCAAACAACCAGAACTTGTTCCAGTTAATCAACTTGATTCGTCCGAACATAAGATAGTTGTTTTTGATGATATTCCGCTAAGCAACGAGGAAATGAATAAAATAAGATCATATTTTTCATTATCACTTAATAAGAAATGTAATTCTGTTTATCTCGCTCAGGGTTTTTATAATGTTGACAGATTTATTAGGCGAAATACTGGTTGTTTTATACTATTTCCAGGACTGGACAATGTCGACGTTAGAAATATCGCGGACGAACAATGTGGTGACGTAACGAAAGATAAATTTATTGAATTATATCATCAAGCAACGGCAAATAAATATGACTTTTTTGTTTGATATATTAACAAATGATACGAGTAAAATGTTTCGATGCTGTATTGAAAAATATCTACATTAATTTTTATAGAAAATAGTATATAATCAGTGGAAAGACAAGCAATGTACAGAAAACATATAGAAAATCTAAAAAATCTTGTTAAATCTAAAGCCGAACTTAGGCAGATGATCCAACAAGCACGACGTGGTCAAGTGGTTGCAGCAGAAACAGCAGCAGCCGCTCTCAAACCAGTTACTGAAGCTTGACTTGGAAAACAACCTGAAACTAAGCCACTGTCAGAAGAAGAATTTAAAAAAATACAAGAAAAAGGTATACTAGGATTCATTAAAGAAAAACAAGAAGCGGCTGTTGGAAAAATTATTGAAAGATCTGAAGAAGAAAAAAGAAGATTAGTCGAGGCACTTGCAGCAAATATAGCTAATCCTGTCGCAAGACAAGCTGAAATAGATCGGCTGATAAATAATCCACTGGAACTTCAACAAAGATTAGCAGAAGCAGCAGTAGTTAGACCAATTGAAAGAAGGTTAGAAGAAGAAGAACTTAGAAGAGAGAAAAACATTATAGAAGAAAGAAAAAGAGATGACGAATATGAAGATTTTAATAAAATATATGACTTTAAGGATGTGAGAATAAACATTGTTAACAAAGATGATTTTAAAGCCTACGAAAAAATTAATAAGTTAAGAAAAATAAAAGAAAAGAGTAAGGAGCATTACAACAATATAGTTTTAGAAAATAGAAATTACTATGATAGCATTAAATTATATTGACATGGAATTATCGCTGATCTTTATATTGAAGTTATTAATAATATAAGAAATAACCAATGCCGTAGTTTTCATAGTAGTGGTTTAAGTAGAGAAGCAAAATTATTGGATAAAGGACCAGGAAGATCAGAATATATGTATGAAGCTCCTATGATAACTGAGGAAGATTTAAGAAGATCAGCCGAGGAAGATAAACAATATCGTAATGAATATAAAAACAAGGCGGAAGAAGAAATAACATCAAAAGAATATTTTAATTTTATGAAAAATTATGATATTTCAGATGTTGATAATATGTATAATTGGGAAAAAGATAAATACGATGATCTCATTAAAAAATTAGAAGATATTATAAGAAGAGATATAGGAGCTTACAAAGAAATTGATACAGCTGAAATAAAAGATGTTGAAGGATTTTATGAAAAAGCTAGAAATTCAATTATTGCTGGTGTTTTTAGAATTACTGCAAAAAAATTTAGAGATAAAAAATATGTTGAAAAAGGATACAATTTAAAAAAATTATTTAAATATTATGATGATGATCGCTTTAAAAAACTTTTAGAAAAAGAAAGAACTAAAACAGGAACTGGAGTTAGAATATTTGCATCAGTTACTGAAATGATAGGCAGATTAATGTTGATATCATCAAAAGAAGCTGGAAATGTTGGTGCTGAAATTGACAATGAAATTATTGACATACTTGATAATTTGAGATCGGAAAATTTATTAACGACTGACGAATACGAAACTTTACATCGCGATTTAATCGCGGCGATTTAATTTTATAAATTTGTGTAATGATTTAATATAACAATTTTATATAAAAAAAATGTCAGCAACATTATTACTAGACTCTAGCCAATCTGATAAAGATAGCGCAAATTTTTATGTAAAGTATATTCCGCCAATAGAACTAGATCGTGAAAAACAATATGAAATTGGACTAATTTCCTGTACGTGTTGGAATTCTATGGCTAATGTAAAAACTGGAGTAAACGATGAATTTGCATTTGATATTCATATTCCAGGTGAAAGGTGGGAGAATCCTAAGGAGCTTATAATATTACTGATTTAAATAAAACAATAAAAGAGCTTATAACAAAAAATGGAGGTATAGCTGATAATTTTGAGCTGACACCAAATTATAATACGTTACGCGCAAGAATAATATTAGAAAGTATGGGATTTGATATTCGGAAAAAAAAACAAGTATCGCACCACTGATAGGGTTTGAATATAATCTCTATCATGGTGCTCCAGGGACGGATGAAAGTTATACACATGACGGTCAACTGCCAGTAAATATAACTAATGTAAACTCAATATTAATAAATTGCTCTATTGCATCTGGATCTTACTCAGCTAAGGGTAATAAAGAACAAACGATATATAGTTTTTTACCAGACGTTCCACCAGGATCTCTTATGCAAATTAGTCCACGTCATATTATTTATTATCCGTTAAACGTTGAAAATCAAATAACAGAAGTAAATATGCAATTGACAGATCAGTCTGGACGACAACTGGATTTTAACAATGAAATTGTTACTTATTATTTACACTTACGCGAACAATAGTAAACATATTTTATAAGAAAAGCTAAAAGATTTTTAGTAATCGAAAGATTTGGTAATAAAATTATACAACCTCAGATATAATGAAACAGAAAAAGTTTATCGAAGAAAAATAGTAGGAGGATTTTTGGGAAATATATTTGCTAAAATTATAGTAAATGTTCCAGGAAAATCTCATAAAGTTGCACCAATTGCACTTGATGCATCAAAAGCTTTTGCAGCTGGAGCTGCATCTGCAGCTGGAACTGCTGTGGGACAATAAATAGCTGATAAAATAAAAGGCGGTGTACCAACAATAAAACAAGCTATTTCAGAAATCGCACAAACAAAAGAAACTCAACGCGCAATGATAACAACAACAAAAAAAACTTTTATCACCGAAAGGAGAACAAATTATACAAAAATTAATATCTAAAGCAACAACACCACAATAATTTTGTATAACGTAATAAATAAAAAAAATGTCTGTAAAAAATTATCTCGATTTAGCAGAAATTTATGACGCAGACGACACGGTAACATAATTTGAATATGTTGAATATCTCGATGAAAATTCTAACGAACCTAATAAGGCTGGCGTCAGAAAATTTAATACTCGAGACGATGACATATTTCTACTGCCTCATAAAGCAATGTTAGAAGTTCGTGGCCAGATTATGACAGTAGCTGTTCCACCTGTCGCAATTGCAGCTAACGTAGAAGTAGCTCTTATAAATGATGGTTGGTGTTTATTTAAAAGTGCTAGATATCAGCTGGCCAATCAAACTGTTGAAGATATTTCAAGTCACTTACAAGTTGCAAGTACAATCTTAAATACTATTTCGTTTTCCGATGATTACTCCAAATCAACTGCAACTAATATGATGTGGTTTTAAAGATTTTGGAGTTGGTGCAATAATTCCTGCGATAAATGAATTTATTTTAAGAGTAGTATTAGATGCTGTAGCTAATGCTGGAGCAGATCTTGTAATTGTAAAAAATTTTCTTATCGCTAATGCTTTCAATTTTGGTATAGCCGCACCAGGTGCAGTGGATCTTGCAGACGCTGTAAGAACCTCACTTACTGCAGCTTGTAATAATCTTGGAATAGCACCACCAGCTGCTGCTGCTGACGGTACTGCAATGTTAGGTTTGATTAATAACGCAATTAGCGTAAGAAATAAACGTTATCATGATGGTTATTTTAAGAGAAAGGCACTTGCAGCAGTATCACGTCAAATTACAATGATGCTGCCGTTAAGTACAATCTTTGGCTTTTGTCGCGATTACAATAAAGTATTTCGTGGAGTTAAACATACACTTATTTTAGATCGATCAGAACAAAATGATTGTTTATTTTGACTTGGCGGGGCTGATGTACAGTTTATTATAAACAAACTTGCGCTGTGGATGCCACGAATAACACCGACAGTTTCAAAATCGCTCGAATTAGATGATATTCTTAAAAACCGCACAAAGAAAATTAATTTTCAGCAACATAAAATATATCAAACAGCAGTTCCAAATACCACAGACTACACATGGCGAGTCACAACAACGTCAACTGAACAAAAGCCACGGCATTTATTTGTTGTATTTCAGCAACAAGCACGACGTGGTAACCAACAACAAAATAATGCAATATTTGATAATGCTGATGTTAGACGAATATATGCTAGAATACATTCAAAGCAATATCCGGAGCGAGCGATAGAATCTAATTTTGCAGATGACGCTAATAAAAATATTACTCGACCTTACATGTACCTGCTCGACGCATTGCAAAAATATCAAGATGTTGGAGAAGGATCTCAGATATCAGTAGAGGAATTTCGTACACTTTATCCGATATTTTATTTTGATGTTAGTAAACAAAATGAAAGAGATGTAATTTCAACTGCTGATATTGAAATTATTTGGACATTAGGAGCAGTTCCAGTGGCGCAGTTGTACGTGTACGCGTTAGTGACCAGCGACAGAACTATTACGATTGACTTTATCGAAGGTAAAATGTCGGTACAAGTTTAATCTGTAACTTTAATATAAGATGACAAAATATATTGTAAAAGAAATATATTTGACTGATGGTCAAGTTAAAAAATTAGCAGCTGCTGTTGCAAAGCAGAGCCAGGTTTCATTAAAGGTCGACCCTAACGCAGGTGTTTTGGGTACTTTAACAAAATTAATGTTAACCCAAAAACAAATAAATAAATACGATTGCAAATAAACTTTTGTTTTAAATTTAAGTGCTGCACAAATAACAGCAATGTTAAAACAAGGTGGTTTCTTCGGTCCGGCACTATTTGTAATGGCCAGAACATTAATACTAAAATTTTGCCGGTGTTAGGTACATTAGGATTAGCAGCAGCATCTGGAGCAGTATCTGGTGCAAATTAAAAGGCAGTTGAGGGTCATGGAATAAAGAAAATTTTTATTTAAAGATAAATATAATGCCCAAACGAAAAACAGCAAAAAGAAAAACGACAACGAAAACAAAAATACACGACAGAGGCGAAAAGGTCGATTTATTCCAATAGCTCCATTACTAGCAGGATTGGTGGGAAGTCTATTGCCAGGTCTGTTAGGACGAGGACTAATGTTACCAGAAACAAAGAGATGAAATCTCAGCTGACAAAATCGGCTGCGTTAAGTAACTTTGATATACTTGATAAACTGAAAAAAGTAAAAAATTTCCGTGGAGTTTATTCTAAAGATGAACTTATGGCGATTCCATCGCCGTCGCTAGGTTCGTGTGTTATAAATATACAAGATTTCAATGACGGATCTGGTACACATTGGGTAGCTGTTTGTGATAACAATTATTTTGACTCGTTCGGAATTCCACCAAATGACGCAATAAAAAATATATGAGTAGAATTCAAGAGACAAAGTCTCCAGAGATGAAGTCTCTTGCGAAAATAATAAATTATTTGTCTAATCAAATTCAACCAGTTGGAACTTCTGCTTGTGGATACTATTGCATAATGTTCATTAAACAGATGACCATAAATCCAGAATTTTAAAAGTTTATTTTGCAATTTGACAAACAACCTTCTCACGCTAATGATGAGATTGCAATTAATTTTATCTAAACTCACTGATATATAATGTCAACATATTGTCTTAAGTGTAAAACTAAAACAGAAAATAAAGATGAAAAAACAGAAAAAATAAAAAATAATTGAATAATGCTGAAAAGTATTTGTGCAATCTGTGGAAAAAGAAAAAGTATGTTTTTAAAGAAATTATCGCCAACAACAAAGTTGTTAGGAGCGGGTTGCCCTGACAAGATTATTTTAGTAGATGATTAATAAAAAAATGACATGCGAGTGCGATTGTGATAGAGATTTATGTCTTGAGCAAAATAAAATTGTTACATATTGTCAGAAATGCAACAACAGAGAAATAATTGGTTTTGGTATAGAAATACATAAATTAATTGGAAAATTGCCGAAACCAAAATGCGGTTGGACATTGCCAGGCCATAAATATATTGGACCTTATAATCCTCTTGATAAACAACTTGACGAAAACGATAATCCTCTGCCAGGACAAGAGCCTTACAATCAAGTTGATGCAATAGCGATGCGCCATGATATCTGCTACAGAGATATTGAACGTCCAGACAACGAACAAAAATAAACACAGCTGCGATAAAGTAATGTTAGAGGAACTTCGTGATATGAAACCTGTAAATATGCGAGAACGTGTTGACCGAAGGCTGGTTCAGGGTTTTATTGGAGCAAAATATAAATTAGGTCTCGGAAAAGAATTATATGATGATCTTGCCTCAGAGCTACACAAACCTAAAAAAAAAAAGTTTCCGCGACGTAAAGTTGTCGCAAATGCCGTTGATGATATCTGGGCGATAGATTTAGTTGATGTCTCAAATCTTGCTCAGTTTAATGATAACAAGAGATATCTTGTTAATGTTGTAGATGTTTTTAGCAAATACGCGTTTAGTATACGCGTTTCGTATAAAACAGGAACATCGACGACTGATGCATTAAAACAAATTATTGTTAACACGGAAAGAAAACCAAATAGAATCTGGACTGATCATGGAGCAGAATTTTTTAATAAAAAATTTGAACAGTTTTTAGAGCAAAATGACATTAAAAAATATGTCACAGGAAATGAGGGAAAAAGCGCCATCGTTGAAAGATTTAATCGCACGCTCAACGAAAAAATACACAAATATTTAAAAGCTAAAAATACGAGTATATATATTGACAGTTTACAGAAAATTGTTGACGAGTACAATAACACGAAACACAGATCCCTTTCGCTAGGCAAAAGAAAAATGTCGCAAAACGACGCGATTGCAAATCCAATATTAGCAAACGAAAATATGTACCGGAGACATAAATTTAAAGTTGGTGATAAAGTTAGAATTTCTCTGACGAAAAAACATTTGAGAAAGGATATACTCATAACTGGAGCGAAGAAGTATTTGTTGTTGATAAAGTATTTTTAACAATACCAGTTACATACTTCTTTCAAAGATTTATTAGGTGAACCTTTAACTGGCAGTTTTTACGAGCAAGAACTTCAGAAAACAGAACAAGATATATTTGTTATTGAAAAAGTTATTAAAAAGCGCGGCAACAAAAGTTTAGTCAAATGGCGGGGGTATAGCGATAAATTTAATAGCTGGGTACCAACTAAATCTATAATGATCGAATAATGTTATTATAAATTTCTTCGTATTTTATTAGCACGGATTTACATTTTACAGGTTTACATAAAGAAATTAAATGTAATTTTCTTGCATCATCAATTGGCATTAAATTAAATATTTTAACAAAAATAAAATCGTATTTTATATTTCTTTGTTGTCCAGTTATTTTTACGCTTAAAAGGGTTTTATAAGTTGCCAAAATATTTGATGCTCTGTGATAGTAAAATTAAATTTTATTATTTTTTTAACAATATGATACTTAACATCATATCGTCCAGTTGTTGGTCTGCTTAAAAGTTTTTTTACTAACAACAACATTATCTTCATCCTCGTCGTCATAGTTATGCAAAATATCATTTTCAGTATAGCTAGCAAATCTATCATTATTAAAATTTTCTAATGTAAAATTTGAAACAAAATCTCCCGAATATAGTTTAGCTAGTCTCAGTTAAATTCATTATTATAATATATCTTTTGTCTAATTAATAAATAATAAGATGTTTGGAGAAATAAAATATCATCAAAGAGTTAATATATTAAATTTCAGAGAATTAGCTGAGGCAATTCGAAATGGTTTGTTGGGACATAATTTTTATTTTGTTGATGTTATTATAACTTTAGGCGAATCAGATAAATTTTTATTAACAGTAGCAGAAAAAATAAAACTTGATACAAATAAAATGATGACATTACGATTTAATCGAGATGATATTATGGAATTTAGTCACAATTGTCTTACTCGAAATGATCTAGAAAATATCATTAGTTATCGTATTTAAAATTAAATCTCTCAAATGTCAACATTGACGTTGCTGATTTTTGTACATTATCAGCTACATCTTTTACTGATTTGCTTTCAATTTTATGATATTTTGCCGCAGTGTAAATTGATCTAAATTTCATTTCTTCTCCAGTTTCTAAATTTATTGAAACAACTGATCTTTTTTTATTTTTAAAATTAGAACCATCAGAACCAGCTCCACGTCTTGTGTTTTCTTTTGGCGTAACCACATCTGAATTTTCCAAACGATTATCTGTTTTAATTCCATTTTTATGATCAATAACTGAACCATTATGTATTAGTCCGTTAAAAGTTTCAAAGACAAAACGGTGTGCTCTATAATTAATAAAATCTGTTTTAGTTCCACGTACATTAATATTAATATAACCATGTTTATCTAAATTTCCAATAACTTTTTTTTTTTTATGTCGAATAATTCCTCGATCATTTGCCTCATATAGATCAAATACTGGGTGAAGCTGAAATTTATATTGTAATGATAAATTTTCAATATTATCATCAGCAACTGCGCTATTTACTCGATAAACTCGCTGTCCTTCTGGAATATCGTCGCAAAACAAAGTATAAATAAAATCTTTTCGAAACATTTTAATTCTTTCTGTATTATCGTCTTTTACTGAAATTATCATTCCAGCTGGAGTTGGTGTGCCAACAAATTTTTTAGATATTATGTTAATAACAGAACCCAATGCATTTGCAGTATATAAGTTATACTTCTGATGCACATGATAAAATTCTTGTTCTTCTGCCGTCAATCTCAGATATCTTAAACTTTCTGTCATTATACTATAAAGATTTCATATCTCTAATTAAAAAAAGTTCAATTAAATATAAAATATTACTATTATATATAATGTTAAAATTGCGAGATATTGCTAAAAAGAGCATTATCAAATCTGAAAAAATTGCTACAGCATTTTCCGGTTGCGATAATAGTTACAAACTTGATCAAAATATTTTAGCAAATTTTTACTCCACAAGTTTATTTCATCTTTTACAACCTGCTATATCGAAAGAACTTGCGGCTCATAAAAGTATCAAACTTATAGTCCAATATCATACGATTTTATCAAAGTTACATGCAGTTGACGATGTACTTGATGTAATTTTTGAAAGAAAAAGTTTTGACAGCGAAACTTCAGAACCATATTTAACAGCAAAATCAAGAAAAATATTAACTGGAACAAACATTGCCATGGTCGCTGATGAAATACATCAAGAAATAAAAAAAAAAAATTAGAAGAATTTACTGCATCAGGATCGGGTTGGAAATTTGAAATGATAAAAGAAGTTTTATTTCACACAGCAAAATATAACGTGCTTGGCGGTAGTTTGTACGTCGATCTCCCTCAAAAAATTTAAAACAAAAGATGCTGTATAAATGTCAAAAACAATGATGACAAATGTTTTCAGTGGTCAATTTTATCTGCAAAACATCCTCAGTGTGATCACCCCGGCAGAACTGAAAAGTATTTGCCATACAAAGACGAACTAAATTTTTTAGGAATAACTTTTCCAGTAGCGGAAAATCATATACCAAAGTTTGAAAAACAAAACAGTATCTCAGTAAATGTTTTCGGAATAGATGAGCGAGAAAACGTTTACCCAAGATATATCTCAGAAAATGCTACACAAAATACAATAAATTTATTATTTTATCAGGGACATTATTGTTGGATAAAAAACTTTAACGGCCTAGTTGGCAGACAGTATAGTAAAAATGAAAATAAAAAATATTTCTGTTATAGATGTCAACAGGATTTTTCTGGCGATGGAATACTGCAAGAGCATCTCAAATACTGTTTCAATGTTCAAAGAATAACTATGCCTGGCGAAAAAGTAAAAATATTAAAATTTAAAAATTATGATCATAAACTAAATATTCCTTTTGTTATTTATGCTGATTTTGAGTGTCTACTCGTTCCTGTGGTTGGAGCAGAAAATAATCCGAATAAATCCAGTACTAGAAAAATACAACAGCATATTACTTGCGGAGTAGCTTATAAAGTAGTTTGTTGCGCTAACGATAAATTTTCAACTCCAATAAAGTTATACAGAGGTAAAAATCCGGCCGTATGGCTATTACAAAATTTAATAGACGAAGTTAATAAAATTTCTAACAGATTATTTAAAACAGCTCCAATGAAAATAATGTCTAAACAGCAACTTGATTTTGATGAGGCAGTTAATTGTCATATTTGTGAAAAGTTGCTGGTAGACTCTAACGAAGTCTGTGATAAGGTGCGAGATCATTGTCATTTGACCGGCCAATATCGTGGAGCAGCTCATAACAGTTGCAATTTAAAATTTCATGCTCCAGATTTTATTCCTGTAGTTTTACATAACTTTCGTGGCTATGACAGTCATGTCATTGTAGAAGCTTTTGGTGATGAAAATATTAAAGCTAAACTAAAATTAAATAATACAATAAAATGTATTCCAAATAATTTTGAAAAGTATATGTCAGTAACGCTCGGTAAATTACGTTTCATTGACAGTCTTCAGTTTATGGCAGCATCATTAGATGAGCTTGTAAAAGGTTGTAGCAATTTCGCTAACCTAAAAAGTTGCTTTGGTGAAAACTATATCGATCTAACAAAAAAAGGTACCTTTCCGTACGAGTATCTCGATGATTGGAGCAGATTTAACGAAACTTCTCTTCCTGATAAAGATAAATTTTACTCACAACTCAAAAATGAAAATATCACAGATGACAAGTACAAATATGCACAAGATATTTGGAATAAATTTAGTTGTAAAACGTTTGGTGATTACCACGATCTATATTTGAAAACAGATGTATTATTGCTAGCAGATGTTTTTGAAAGTTTTCGTCAAGTTAGTCATAAAAATTATGGATTAGACCCCTGTTGGTATTATTCATCACCTGGATTGTCATGGGACGCTCTGTTAAAAACGAGTAAGATAGAATTGGATCTCTTGACAGATGTTAAAATGTTTAGCTATATTGAAAAAGGTATCAGAGGCGGAATTAGCGTTATAACAAAAAAATATGCAGCTGCTAATAACAAATATCTGAAACATTATGATAAAAATCTCCCATCCAATTATATTATTTATCTGGACGATAATAATTTGTACGAATTTGCGATGTCAGAGCCAATGCCGTGTAGTGGATTTCATTGGATAACTCCAGATAAATTTCTTAAAGAAACTGAAAAAAAATCTTCCAGAAGATATTTCATATTTTGTTGAAGCTGATCTAGATTATCCTAGTTCGTTACATGATCTACATACATAATGATTATCCGTTTTGTGCAGAGTCAATGATGATTGATTATAGTTTATTATCGCCTGAACAACTAGCAACAACAACAGCAAAAAATTCGATTGTTAATAAGTTAGTACCAAATTTGTTAAATAAAAGAAATTACGTTATGCATTACGAAAATTTAAAACAAGCAGTAGATGCTGGACTAATTCTGACAAAAGTACATCGCGTGCTAAAGTTTAATCAGTCGAGGTGGATGGCAGATTACATTGACTTAAATACGAAACGTCGTGCTGTGGCTAAAACCGAATTTGAGAAAACCTTTTTCAAGTTAATGAATAACTCGGTGTTCGGTAAGACGATGGAAAATATTCGAAAGCGAGTCAATATTGAAATTGTTAATGACATAAATCGCAGAAATAAATTAGTTATTGATGATGGTTTTGTTAGTATGAAAATATTTAATGAAAATCTTGTTGCAATACAACGACGAAAGACAAATTTAAAGTTAAATAAACCGATTTATGTTGGTGCAGCTGTACTTGATATATCAAAGTGGCTGATGTACGATTTTCACTATAATTTTACCAAAACGCAGTGGCCAGATTCAGAGTTGCTATTTACTGATACAGACTCGCTAGTTTATAATATAAAATGTGAAGATGTCTATCAGGATATTTACAATAATAAAAATCTATTTGATTTATCAGATTATCCAGCATGTAGTAAATTTCAAGATAATTCGAATAAGAAAGTTATTGGAAAAATGAAAGATGAATTTATGTTTATGCCATTTAGGGAATTTATCGGACTAAAGAGTAAAATGTATGCTGTCATATTAGATGACAATAATCTTACAAAAAAAGCAAAAGGTATTCCTCGAGGGTATGTGAAAAAGATGATGAATTTTGACGATTTTAAAGCAGCGCTAACCAAAGCGTCAGTTTTATCAAAACAAATGTTATCAGAACAAATCGTCACAAACTTGAAACGGATACATTTATAAAACGGGGACTAAGTAATTTTGATGATAAAAGGTATTGCGGGGACGGAATTAATACACTAGCACTTGGACATTATGCAAGTAATTTTGTCTAAACATCAGAAATAATGCTCGAAAATTTAACATTAGTCGATGGAGTTAATAGCAAAATCAAAAAGATAATGGTTAATGACCAGCAATTATCATTTGAGTTTAAAGATGAAATTTCAGGTATTTGTTTTAGTAAATTTGACAGAATCAAACTCTCCCTTATCAAATCAGACGATAGCAAATATTTCAATTATCTCGAAAGTTTGCGAGACAAGCTTGCACTAAAATATGACAATTTTCATGATCCGATCAGCCAGCAACAATATACAAAAATTAATATAGACGTAGACCGGTCGAAGGTTTTTGTAAAAGGTAGTAAGTATCTTCTCAGTAAGATAGCAATGAAAGAACTATTTGAATATCGTCGAAAAGTAACCGGCAGAATTAAATTTTATTTGTACAATTTTGAAAATAAATTATACTTAATAGTGAATATTGATGTTCTAGTGATAGGCGATGAAATTCTCTAAAAATTAGATATAACTGTGTTTCTTCCTTGTATTTTTGTTTAGGAGATAGGTTTCATCATTTTTTTACGATAGAAGACTTAAAATGTTTGATCTATGGAAACAGATAGAAGGGTCTCACAATCCCCTTTCATATATTACTCCCCATTCTCTGAAAATATATATTTTGTTAGAAAAATGTTTTCACACTTACCTGTCCATGTGTAAATCCGCTTGCAAAATGATCACGAAGGAAAATTCTGACTGCTGTCATAGTGCCCACACAGAATTTCCAACGAAATTTCCATAATAACTAAATCATGTGATCATTCTGAAACTTTGTAAGGTTAAAGATAGGGAATTTCCAATGGATTTTTCAGAATATAACGCCTACTCCAGAATGTTCTGAAATCAGGTTAAAAATAGGTAATTTCCAATGGATTTTCCCAAAATAACGCCTACTCCAGAATGTTCTGAAATCAGGTTAAAGATAGGTAATTTCCAATGGATTTTTCCAGAATAACGTTATAAAAGGCAGTCAGAATTTTCTTCGTGGCCATTTCTGCAAGCGGATTTACACGTGGACAGGTAAGTGAAAATATTTTTCTAACATATTTCTAACAAAATGTTACTATCCCAGTATATCTTGAGGCTGATTTGATTGAATTAAATCTTTTAAAAAATCTGTTTGTTAGATTAAATCCGACGCTACAGACTGGCTCTTTGTAATAGGACATTTTATATAATATTTTATTGTGCTTTGTAGGTTATGATATCCTGCATTAACATGTGCTTTGTAGGTTATAATATCCTGCATTAACATGTGCTTTGTAGGTTATGATATCCTGCATTAGCATGTGCTTTGTTTAATATGAAAAAAATCTAGAGGTCCGGGAACCTCTTTCCACCTCTCCATAACTTGGGAGGTGGGTGGGTGTTTTGAGACAGCATCATCATATTCAAACTTGGGAGGTGGGTGGGTGTTTTGAGACAGCATCCTCATATATTCAAACTTGGGAGGTGGGTGGGTGTTTTGAGACAGCATCCTCATATTCATCTACTACTATGCAGCAATGCTGCGACAGAGAAAGGAGGATATCGACATTGTCTACGTAAAACAGTACACAGTACACCACTATGAGATATAATGTTAAAGACTTGGAGCATCTTGCTAGAGTTGTTGAACCGAACATCTTCAAATTTGCTTTGTGACTGAGAGGATATTGAGAAGAAACTTAATTAGGAGCCTATCTAAGTATGCAACAATGTGTGTGCATATTTTTCAACAAAGCCATAAATGAAAAATGTTCCTATCGTTTAGTTGACATTTTTGAAAATCTAGTTTGTCGAAATACTTGTCTGGCTTGAACATGCACGTATCATCAATCTTTCTGCTGATATTTTCAATAAATCAGTATAGTGGTTTATTTAGATATGCATACGTGTAGTCATATATGTTTGTTAGAAAACTGCCTTTCAATATAATACACTTGAAAATCAGTGATAATAGTCGAAAGGTCACTTGTTTCATTAAAAAAGCAGCAAAACATAATGTATACATTTATTTCTATGATTTCGATATACTACACTATTTAAAATTCTGTTTCATGAATTGATAAGTTTTCAGATGGAATTATTTTGTCCAAATTTGACGCTGACGTAAATGTTAATTCTTGCTGTTTTAATAACTTGTATGTCGAACTGTAGGTAAGAAAAGGTCTAATTATATTCGAGCCATTAACACATATTAGTTAGTTCCAAAATACGTCGTTTTAAATATGGACTCTATTTTATAATTTTTCGAATTTATTTCAAAAGATATCGCCAATCAACGAGGTCCACTTTCTTTTGTACTGGTGGTTAAGTGAACGTAGTCGTTAATATTTAATATCACTACTTAAATGTCCCCTGAAGTTTCAGAAAGTAACAAAAATGGAAGATCACTTCTATGTATCATATATAATGTTTATGTTCTTCTTACAAATCATACAATAAACAATGTTGTATAGTTGATTTCTATTTTGTCTTAAAACGAACATACATAATCATTACAATAGACACAAGTGTGGCCTGAGTAGTTCACCAAAATCTGCTGCTGCTACACAATATGGATAAATTGAATAATTAACTTGATACATTGTTTACAAGGATAATTAAACTTGGTACATTGTTGACAAGGATTATCATGCTGCCTGAGGGCGTTGTGTGTCAGCTCGTCCGTTCGTCCGTTATTCCTCATTCATTTTAGCTCTACTGTCTCTGCCAGTAGGACTTGTGTGATAGTCGGTTGTCCGTCGGTTGTCTGTCCGCTAACTTTTTTATGTCAACACTCTACTACGTTCCGAACTTTACCAAACTTGACCAGAGTCTTTATATTAATGGAAGCTCGGACGATTAAAAAAAATAAAACACCAATATCTGATAATAAACTTCAGAGTTATGGCCATTGATTAAATGAAAAATTCCTTAGATTTGCCTTTTCAACACTCTAGCACCTTTGTTTTACATTATTTACAAATTTATTTTATTTATGATCCTTGCCAAACCTGGCCAGAGTCTTAATATTGATGAATGCTCGGACGAGATTGAACGCTAATATCGTATAATAATCACCAAGGACCCGTTATCAATGAACTTACGACAATTTTGGTCATAAGTCAATTTCTTAAATGCTTTACTATTGATTACGCTTTGCAAATAAACGTGATTACATTTTCTTTTCTTTTTCATAAGCTATTTCTGCACTACCTGTATAAATCATTGCCTACATTGAATGCTTAGGTGGATCACAGTGGAAAATTAAAATAGACTGTCACAGTTAATTAAGCTTTTGTCATTTTGTAAACTATTTGATCCTATCTGAAAACAATGGGAGTCAGAATCAGCAACGCATCGCAGCGGGTTTATCGTTATTGTCAAGGAATTAAGGGGAAATAACTTCAGATATGCAATCGGCGTCTGGTCAAATTTCATTATCAAAGATTACTTTCCATGCCTGTAACGGAAGGCAGTTTATATATATATATATATATATATATATATATATATATATATATATATATATATATATATATATATATATATATATATCTGAAGGTAAAACATTTGTGGGCACACACAATCAAGCGTCGCATGGCATGAGGGAAATCGTATATTTTCGTATGAGAAAATGTAGGAATGAAACAAAAATACGTAAATTATTTCGCCACTAAGTCTCTGTATTATACACTTAGGTATATAATAAAAACGGATAGTGCTGGTTAAAAACAGGAAACGAGGTACTGTTGAAATAAAAGTTGTTGTCAAGTTTGTTTGATTAAGATTGTACGTATAATGAAACGTCTACGGTGCACACAAGTTAGACGGATTGACGGACGGACAACAGACCATCCTAAGCAACTCAGCTGACCAGCTGAGCAGTTGCTCAGGTGAGCTAATAAAATAACAAGAGCGCCATCTAGCGGGACAGTATGTGCTCGTCTGTGTCACGATGTCAGTAACATGTATACCAATTCAAATACAGAAACCGATTAAAGACTTAAACGATTTGACCTTTGACCCACACTGTGATATTGACACGCACGGCGCAGAAAGTTGCGCCCGACACATCGTCTTGAAGTAAGTAATATTGGTACGAATTATTATTCGAATATACCAACCGGTCCAAGAATTACATCCCGGACACGAATTTGAGTAAGACGGACAGACAGACGCCACGGGCTATCACATAATACTACCCGTCTTACGACGAGTGTGTAACAAACTGAATATACATAACATCTAATTCTATAAATGTCGTCAGCAAGAAAAATGCATCACTATATAAAAGCATACATTGATAGGAATGAAAAGAACTGAAGGAGTTGCTGACCGAGTGGATTACGTTACAAAATAAAACGTTACAGAACTGAAACCAACAGGATGCTGATCTGATTACATGTATGTTTATCTACTCACTAGGTGACGACTTTTAAAATTTTGACCTGTATCACGAAAAGCATCCTCGTTCATCCGAGGAATAATCGACTCCGAACTCGTGCATATTTCGCCAAGCATATCCAAAAAACACTATAAATGTGACGTTGGCTGAAAAATAGACGTGGCTTATTATTTTCACTTGTCATTTTTGTTAAAGCACATCGTTTGAAATGCTGAGTTTAAACAAATTTATTTTACATCGACTGCGAAACAAGTTCTTACAATTTATATTAATCACTCTCGCTTTCTTCCTTGGTAGCACCAGAACTAAGCAATGTGGATTAATTATCTTGCTCAAGGATAAATAACATTGCCACAGCGATGATCGAACCCACAACCTCTCAATCTGGAGTCCGAAGCACTACCACTGGACAACGCATTCCGCATCACAATGCTTCTTCTTTAATTTTGTTTAAATTATCTTCATTGGTTGTGGGGACACTGATGCTGGAGCCCAGCAGATGTAATGCATTTAGATACCGACTCTGAGAATAAATTCTGACGTGATTTCTCGGAATGACGTTTATTTCCTTAAGCAATGTCTTTCCAGACTTTGCAAATATAAACAGAGGAAACACTCAGGTAAACGACACTACAAAAGATAATGACGCCACCACCTCCGCAAAGACACTACTATATCGTGAGCAAATTTCAGCCATTGCAACAGAAACAGCATGGGGTCAATATTATACAGAGGTCCTTTTTGTCTGTAAGGGTTCATAGTATTTATGCTTTTATGAAAAAGTAAATTTGCTATAGCACGAATTATGACCTGGGTGGTGGTGGGTAGTGTCATTTTTCTATATAAATTTTCGACCGGACTGAGGATGGGTGGTCACTATTCTATGGGGGTCTTTTTTTTATCTGTGAGGGGTCATAGTATTATAGGCTTTTATGAAAAAAGCAATTTTCTATAGCACGAATAATGACCTGGAGGTCATTTTTCTACATAAAATTTTGACCGGGGCCACTATTCTATGGGGGTCTATTTACTTCATTACACCGGTAAATTAGGTTGCAGACTAGTGAGATTTGGCAATTATAAATATTTATTGTATCTGTACTTTCAGCAAAGCCGCGTTGGAATGGGACCAGGAACCGCTAGCTTTTAAACTAGCAATAAACTGTGTCGTCTGCTATATTTGCAAACCATGAGTAAAGTCGTCTGCTCTAATCAATATCTCTGTACGTAGCCGTTGAATCCATCAACTGTTATTTGTTTCTTAATTTTATATGTAACATTTGCAGTTAGACACATTACGGTAGCATGTACAGCTTGTCTTTAATTATAACCTTTTTGTTTGATTGAATGCATCCCCGCCCCTTCCGTCAACTAGTCGTCTTTCTATGCTAGTTCAATTAGAATGAGTTGGAAAAAAATGGCCGCTGTCTTAAAATAATTAAAAAAGATATGCATTGGTTCAATGCGCCAATTATTATTTAAGAGGCCTAAATAAGTCTTCATAGATCAGTATGATTTATTTACGTCAAGTTGACGCTACAAGGTGTCAAAAATAACCATGATTTGTATCTATTAGTTGTTCACACCTATAATTTACATTAGCATATTATTTTCATAAGAATATTGAGATGCTTTACTTCTACTACTGGGGTACCAGGTGACCGAGTGGTCTAAGGTGTTTTACAGATCGCCGACATCTCACCTCTATCTGCATGGGCTCAAATCTCAGGCTCTGCCAGCGTGGGAATGTATGAAAGCTAGCCAGTAGCTTCCCGTGGGTCCGTTGTTCTTCCCGGGATTTTTCCGGGTTCTTCCTCCACAAGATATACTGACCGCCATGTATAGCCTATCATGTGCTGAAAAATGTCCCCCACCCCACCCCAAAATTTTTATTCACATCAGCTAATGCACTGATAAAATTTCATACAAGCACCAAAAGTAGTCGATTATCATTTCGTTTCACGAAATTCTACATATAAAAATCTGTCGCCTGTTTTACATGTAACACGAGTGCTTATATTTTATTTTCCACAGAGAATGTATTAAGGAAAAATATATCGTATTCTTTACAGAACAGATCAGATATTTGATTTGTTAAACTAACTTTCAAGCCATAGCGTGGAATATTAGAAAACTACAAATATTGATAACTTTTAAGTGTGACATTGCATAAAGAACATGATAAATGACTGGTTTACGAATGATCCTGTTTCAGAGAATTATGTGGAAACGTTGACATAATCAATCATATCTGAAATAAGTTAAAGACAGAGTCGATAATCATATGTGCAAACGTAGAATATGAACAACGCATTGACAATGAGCAATTTCGTCATTAGTTATTGTTGTGGGTTTAACGCCATTTTTGAGCACATGAGAAGCTAGCTTTACATGGCGGCCAGCATAATCGTTCGAGGAAGAACCGGGGAAAACCCCACTAACAGCCACCGACCCACTGGAAGCTACTGACAAACTTTCTCACATACCCACATTGGCAGAACCCGAGATTCAAATCCACATGGACAGACGTGAGATGGAAGTGATCGGTAAAAAAGCTAGGGCTTTAGGCCACTCGGCAACCCGAGTCCCCCACCGCAAGTTAGCAATTTAAATGAAAGTAAATTTTGCATTTTGTTTTTAAATATAATATGCAGAACACATGATTTGTACAATCACCACGCCAGAAGATTTTAAAAAATTAAATTTTTGTTTCGAGGAAATAAATCATTTGAAAGTACCGCACAACACGAATAACTGTCACTGTCAGCAGCCATGAAAGATTGCTCGTGACAGATGATGGATAAATGTACTAAGCAGTTGGAACTCTTGATTACAGCAGTTCCATGCTGAACATAAGAAAATATTTACTTAGCATGGAAACATTTTTTATTTTTTATTTTACGTAGCTGTAGTATATATACCAATATAGCATTGCATTGTATATACACCAATATAGCATTGCACACAAACTGACCTCGTGACACAACGAACCATTCGGATATCATCTGATGTTTCATTTTATTTATATATTTTACTTATGCACTATGACACTGCAGAAGATACAATAGTTGCTCTAACTTTTCAAAAGTTTGAAGTAAAATATTTCCAGAAGCATTATTTTTTTTTCTTCCCTCAAATTCCTGTACATTTTCCGTATTTATACAATTAATAACTATCAAGAATGAAATTGTTCGTGGACTTACCCTTCAAATGTAATTCTTATTCATAATATTATTCTTAATATAATAGTATTTAAATCTGACCTATCACGGAGACCTATGCAGTCACTTCTTAAAATAGCCAAAGAAGCGTTACAAACATGGGCCCCAGGTAACAGAAAACATTTTATATCTTGCTCATTCATTAAAAAAACTTCTCAAATTACTAAGTAACTAAAATCATTAACTAAGTAACTAAAATCATTAACTAAGTAAATAAAATCATTATTCTATTCTCTTTGATGACATTAATTTCTTCTTTGTCATGTTTTTCTTCATTACTCCATTATCGTTGTTGTTGTTCTTGTTGATTTTATTATTATTATTATTATTATTATTATTATTATTATTATTATTACTGTATTATTATTATTATTATTATTATTATTAGTAGTAGTAGTAGTAGTAGTAGTAGTAGTAGTAGTAGTAAATGCATTAAAATATTCTTTGTTTATAAATGTTTCACTTTCATATTTTTATTTTCGGTTGAAGAACAATCTGAATTAAAACCTTTGAAGGGTGAATATAGACCATCTAAAATCGGGCACTCCTCGTTTCCAGACATTCTTTAGTTTTGAAGGGTGAATATAGACCATCTAAAATCGGGCACTCCTCTTTTCCAGGCAGTCTTTAGTTTTGAAGGGTGAATATAGACCATCTAAAATCGGGCACTCCTCGTTTCCAGGCAGTCTTTAGTTTACTGCTGTGCAGTTCCTGCAGGTTCTTCTGAGCTGAAAAGTTATATTTTCTGATTGCTCATTGTCTATTTTTGTTTCTCTTGCTGGAATCAAAGAGCATAGTTTTGCATTTCGTTGTAGGGCATTTATTATTTATTTTCCTGGTCCTATGACTCCTATGACATCTCTCCGTCATCCGATCCCTACACTGTTATAGCCCTCGAGGCTACATTTCTTAAACCGTGTGGAGAAAAGGTTCTCTTGGGCCCTGTTTTACTGCAGAAACATCCATCATATTTTTGACTTGCGGCGAATCTTCGGATGGCCTTTCCTCTGAGCTTTATTTCTTTTTTCTTCGTTTCCATCATGCTGCTTACAAAAGTCATATGCATAACTGTTATTTATCATTGTGTCATTTGTATTTGATTCGTACCGCTTAGTTGTTCTCTCAGTTCATATCTGGGCACCATATCACTCTCATGATACTCGTGGCTTCGTCCGATTTCTCCTTCTCATAGCTTCTGCATTCAGGAAAGCTATAATAAACAACGTGTTCATTTATTGACAGGGGTTTTTTTTGGATTGGGTCACCCGATGCTAAATTTAGCGTTTTACATTTGCGTCAGTTATATGCTTAAATGTATTCCAGCATGGTTTGCCTTACTTCTATGATTTATGTTGGCAATCTCAGTTGATACCGAAACCTGTTCCTTTTCGTTTGTGTGCATAGAACAGAATCAACCCCTTGCTCGCGGACAGGACTGTTGTGGTTACGGTAGGCTACCCTTTACGGGTCTTCCAAAATGATGTGCCCTCCGTATGTGAATTCCTTCGAGGTCAGTCTCCAACTTGCCAGACTTGAGATTCCCAATAAGTTGTTGACAGTCCGTGCTGATAACGTTGGGAAAGTAAGCCTGTTGCTAGCCTCGTTATCAACGTATTTTATTCTAGTAATTTCACATGCTCAAGTTGAAATTCCGACTTATCCTTAAAGTCGCGTATGTCTCACAAGCTCTTGCGCGAGAACTTCAAAACTTTGTTAATAAAATACACAGTCAAATTTTATTAATTTTGATGTCCACAGACTGAAAATTTCAAAACATATTGAATCTCATTGGCAACATGGACTGATTCACTTGCTCCTCCGATTTATAGACCATACTCCTTTTAAAGCGTAACGATTGGGTACCAAAGCCCTCTTCAATGCCTTCAGCCAGTATTTAAACCGATTGCCCGAACTCTCCACCTTTTAAAATTTAAGCTCAATTTCATGGAATCCTTTTTTTTTAGGTCGTTGCATATACATGCAACATATTAAACAGAGACTCTCTTGAGCTTTTATTACTTTCCATCTTGACCCAAAGTTCTAAAAGGACTCTTCCCTTTTCTTGAAGTCATCAGGACTGTCCAGACTTATCATTAAGAAAAAACACTTGATGACAGAATGAAATATACAAGACAGAAAAGGAGAATCTGGATGTAGAAGGGTTTTATTGCCTTATTGTTACGTGACATAAATATACCAAACTGATATCAGCCCTGTATCTCGCTCCAGATATTAAGCTTGCTTTGGGTCATGTACTCCGTTATCATTTCGTAACGTTTGATTTGCTTACAACTGACCCATGATATTTTGCCCTTCTAAAATCTCATTCTCAAGTAGTGATGTGACTGTTGCTTTCCTTGGTCTGATAATGGCAGTGCGTTGTTATTGAATCGGATTATTGGACAAAATCCTAGCTTTTCAGATTGATAAAACATGTTTTTCTCAGAAAAACTAGGGTTTTCTTTTGAATATACCAGGTTTTCAAAGAAAAAAAGCCATGATACCAGAAGAAACACAAATGTTTGTTTATATCCATTTGGAATACAATAACTTAAGTTTCTTCCAGCAATACGACGCTTGACATATAAACCTGTGAGATCTAAAGATAAATCTGATTGATCTGTGATATTTCATGTTTTTGATAACTAGACCTGATTTTTTTTCTCGATGTCCTAAGATTTATGAGAAGAACCGGTGGTTTCTTTTTTTATAGATTATAGATTATAGTTCCAACTAACAATTACCTTGAGACCAACCTGCTTTTTCTTTGCCTTTTAGCACAAAATCAGACACACAAAAATAAATCTGATTTCTACCACAAGTTTCTTCCGTACAATTACTAAACCAAATATTATTTACAAGGATTCTAAATTCGCGATGGTAGGGACATGTATTCGCGTCAGCTTGACTGGCAAGAAAATACTAAAGAACGGCAGTCGATATTTGAAGTTGCCATCCCACATTACAGTTTCGGATTCAGAACCAGATTCATTATTTAAGAATTAATGTACTTTGTTGTTGTTTTATGTGTATATGATGTCGGGCATGTCACTGAAAACTGACCTGCCCGCAATTTGGGGTTTCTCATAATAAATATATGGATAGACTGAGTTTGTTTAGATCTGTGTCCTGTAAATCAGGCATTTGCTAATCTGATTATTGGAACTGGAATTTGCGATATCAATTTTCTTTACAAGCTTATTTGGGTTTTTCATTCTCATAGGCTCTTGGATCAAATATTACTTGAAAGCTGACAACAGCTGGAACATTTTTACTTTGCGTCATTTTCTTAAAGATCAGTCATTAATTTAAAATAACATCGAAGTTGATGAAAGACATGAACATGTAGAGTAAATGGAAGGAGCGTGCAAAATGACAAGAATTAATTTGTAAAAAGTGCATACCTTTACGACGTCACAAACAATTTTTATGAAGTTTGTTAGTGAAATGCCCAACTTTATACATCTATGGACAGCAAAATTGTATATTAACTTCTTAAATATAATAATAATAATAATAATAATAATAATAATTATTATTATTATTATTATTATTATTATTATTATTATTATTATTTATGAGGAAATGCATAATAAAGAAGGAATTGTGTTTTGCAGACTTACACTCTGCTTATAGTAATTTTCTTGATACATTAATGTGCCCGTGCTAATCCTTGAAGAGTTGAGCACCCCATTTGGTTGTTTCTTTAGGTTTATTCCAAATATACATGCTCCTCAGTCTGATTAGGTTTATTCCGAATATACATGCTCCTCAGTCTGATTAGGTTTATTCCGAATACACATGCATGCTCCTCACTCTGATTAGGTTTATTCCGAATATACATGCTCCTCACTCTGATTAGGTTCTGTCTCACTCTGATTAGGTTCTGTCTCAGTCTGATTAGGTTCTGTCTCAGAGAACATTTTGAACCTTGGTTTGAAGACCTTTGTCTTCTGAAGACTGGAGGCCATTCACTTTCTCATATGGCAATTCCAGGTCGGCAATTTCGGGGTCGTATATTAGATAAAACTAACCCCAGTTCATGACTAATACAGTTATAAAATAATTAATTTCATCTGGATCCATCTGAATGCTATCTTTGTCTTCCTGAGGAAGATTCAGAGCAAAATTGTCGTAATTAATGTCCTGTCTTTATTACATTATTTTAGCTGAAATTCGCGAGTAAAACAAAATGTTGTGCTAATTCGGGGGGGGGGGAGGGGGTCAACAACTTGTTTATATAGCGGGGGATCTGCATGATCTAGATCTCATTTAATCGAAGCTTTATAAATGCTAAAGAGAAATTTATCAAATATATTCAGTCACAAAATATAAAAAGTTGGTCAAAATTGGTAAACATTTTGTATTTTGTTTTCACATTTAAATTATAACATCCGAGCGGCACAAAAACTACCGCCATATTCGTTCATTTTTCATGCATAGTAGTATCTGTGCTATTAGTCATGTGAACAACATCGAGAAATGAAAATAAATATTATAGTCACGTGATCGTTTTATTTAATGAAATAGAAGGAAACTCCCAGACTGTAATAATGTTGTTATTATTTAACTGTACTCACACGCATACACACATCTGGCTAAAAATTCCGTATTATTTTATTACAAAGTACATTTAATCCCCCAGACACGTTTTATATCCAGACAGGATTTTCTCTGGGCTGAGACCAATTGTTTTGTCATTGCTGTTCTAATTAAAGTTAAGTTACATTCTGTGATAAGCAGCCAAGTCTCAGTATGGAAAACATTCTAGTAAAAGCATGTCCCAAGGGCACAGACCTCAAGTTTCTTAAAACTAATACCACGAAACTAATATTGTTTTAACCCCTGGTGGGCAAGAAATTATCACAAACCACACTCGGTGGTTGCACCTGCTCGCGCTTTCACTAAACATTAATTTTTCATTATTTACTTCGTCTCAAATCTCAAATCTCGCAACTTACACGATAAAGTTTCATCTCATCAAAGCTTAATGTGAGAATATTTTGAATTATAGAGTTTCTACATCCTAAAATCACATCGAGTTATATAATACTTGACACTCTCTGTAAATTATATGTTTGCAGGATTTAATTTTCTTTCTGAAACATGAAAATGGTGTCTCAATTTCTGTATACTTTTCCTTGATTTGATGAAATATTTTTTGAGAGTTTAAAACAACAAGGAAAAGAAGAATGTATAAAAAAAATAATTACTTATTCCTAAATATGATTTGGAAAAAAACTAGCCCTTTTCTACATACATATCTTTTTTCATTAAGTAGTCTATATATTTTGGCTGAATATCTGATTGAATCAAGATTTATTTTGAGTAATATTATATTTATATCCAGCCTATAAATTAATTATTACACAATTAATAATGCAAATTATTTCCTACCCAGATGATGACTTAAAATAATTACTCAGAGTGCAATGGGAATATTGTGTCATTTATTAATCATGTCATATTTAATCATAATGTAGCTTAATTCGGTCTTTTCCTCTCTCTGTGTCTCTGTCTCTGTCTGTCTCTCTCCATACACACATCTTTCCATTCTCCAAACGGGGAGAATCACAATGGGTCTAGTACTGTGCCAAGTACATGCAGACAACAGCATTGGCAGACCGAGGTTTCGAGGCGCCCGGGGGAAGTGTTCTTCAATGGCGTCTCTACTTTGCTACAGAGGACAATTTTTATCTCAATTGCCAACCTCCATCCGTCATTACAGTTCCTTCATATGTCTTGTGCAGAATAGGCTCCAGGTGGCATCCCCTTCCCACCTTCGACTGACGCCCATGGGCAGTTGCATCCTTCCAACCCCCACCCTCCCTCGCGTCGCCACTAGACAAACGTGATGGGAAAGCTCTTAAATACGACGACACCCCCCCCCCCTTTCAGGTTATGAAGTAGGACCAAACCAATGATTGTAAACACTATCACTCACTGCCATCACTCACCGCCATCACTCACTGCCTTTCAACTCGGCAGACAGTCATTCTATTCAATCAACTGAGAGTGTAACCTAAGTGTGTTGTTTATTATTACAGATATAACCGTGCGTGAACGGGACAGGTATATGATACTTGCGCGAACATAAGAAATATCCATATATATGCATCCTCAACTAACCATAATATTAACATGTGTATACTATCACATGATCTGGAAATATTCAAATTTATTATGAGCATGATGTATGGACATTGAAGATAATATCAAAGCTATTAAAACAAGATTGTCGCTCAAAAAGTAACCTGTAATCAAGATAGAAATATGCAATGTCAGATCTGACTGACACAATAAATATTCTCGATAATCAGCAAAATACATGTACGTTGTCAAACACACATGCATGAATGAAAGTTGAATGATGAAGAATAATTTGTAAAACCAGAGAACGCAGCACAGAAAGCTGTTGCTCTCACGTGTGCATGAAAATGAGTAATCAGGTGTAAAGACCACGTTGTTAGGCTTTACCATATGCTTCCTTAACGAGAGTAGATATTTTGTCAGTAAATATTATTAGTCTAGGACATAAAACCTGGTGACATCAGTAATTAGTATTCAGAAATTGTAATTCAGATTTTGAAGTCTTTCCTTGCCATTCTATTCATTCCAGTGAAAAATATCTAAATTCCGTTTAATATTGATAAATAATTTTCCTGCAACAGAAACAACGATATGCACAACCATTGATACAGAGTATTCAAAGTGGAATAAAAGTGGAATAATAATAATAATAATAATAATAATAATAATAATAATAATAATAATTGATGAAGGTTGCATATTCAGCATATGTTACTCCTTGAGGAATGGAAGAGATTCGTGTGTATTTTTGTCAATTTTGAAATTTTTTTAGTTTCATAACGAAAAATCTTGGAGTTAAAACTAAATCTATTACCATATTTACTGGCATAGCGTTATGTATCCTACTTGTAACGCCGATGGATTGTATATTCAATTGGTTTTTTTTTTTTACTAGTTTATACTGTCTTGCATTAGTAATGCTTAATTGGTAATTTTGCTAGTTGATACTGTCTTGCATTTCTAATGTTTAATAGTTGTTTAGTATTCAATGATAAGTAGATCTTGTTTCAGAAAATAAATTTAAAAAATTTTGTCTCTGGAATTGCATCAGATGCGACACAAAATAAACAAACAAAAATTGTTGTGTATCATTAATTTGAGACAACCAGTATGTACGCATAGTCTATCACAGAGATAAGGAAGATTCAGACAACAATATGCATGAATTTATTATGCCCTTTACACCGTTCCTTTACGCATTTAATTATGCGACTGTGGATCTGGGTCTGTGCAGTTTGCAGCTGGACTCGAGGTATACGGAACATGGTTAATCTGTACGTTTTATTACATTCCGGATCATGTGCGAGTACTACATCAAGAATACACAATAAGAATAATGTCGTCTGATTACTAAAATCTAACAGTGCCTCCTTCGAAAATTAATGACGTAGAATCCGATCACAAAACTCTCATTTATGAGTATGTTTGAACAAAATGTCCAAGAATGTAAATTCACTTTTGTTCACGAAACAATTTTGTCAACGACGAAGTACTCTTCCCCCCCCCCATTTTCTTACTTCGATGACGACTCGTATTGTAGATTTTACTTATTATTTACAATCCTAGTGATATTTTCTACTAATATTATGTACTCCAGACCATGTTGCTAGGAATATCGTAAGTTCCTTTTTCTTCGAACTTTTGAATTTATATATCGGAATATCTATGCTCATAGGCGCAAGAAAAATTGAATTTTCGTAAAATATTTTATTCCAGTTTCGTAAAGATCACGCTAATTTTCTTCAACGGTGTCATATAACATATTTTCACATATCGATGATTGCACTCCTGATCACCTCAACGCCAACGGAGCACGCAAATATGAGGTCAATGGTTAAGGTTGAGACCGTTTCCACAAACACCGTAGAGTTAAATGTACGATGGGTAAAGAACGTTTTTTTCAAAGGAATTTTATAGTAGATGTTTTAATGTTATATTTGAAACAAGCATGATGATCAGCAGTATTGAGAAGGTATATCATAGAATGTATTAGCTCATCAGGTATTTAAGATATGTTTCAGTTGAGATTTTAATTACTGTTTGAATAAAAAAAAAAAACAAAAAAAAAACAAAATTTGCTGCTAAACGTTCTCTCTTGCAAATGGCAAATTTCAATAATGACTCACTTAGCACACGTATGTATTGGATGGTGTCTTGTAAAGGTGACCAACATACATGGATACATACGCATATGTTATTCAACCTTCGAGTTCGAACATGACCATGGCATCACTAACTGGTGTGATTTCTGTGAGTACGTGAGTGTCTGATCAGGCCAGTTTGTAGTCTGAACTATCTGTTGCACACTGCACAGGATATGCTACTTGGTTGACTGGTAAACAGAGGATGTGCTGCAGTTCAGAGATTTACGATTCTCTCGCTTCCGCACTGCCTATGCAATTCTCCTCAGTTCAAAGTATGTGGGTCCAGTATGGAGGTGACTGCGTTAGGTGGAGAGATTCTGTGCGAGATCATCCCAAGAATAAGGCTTACTGTTGATATGTTTCAAGGATGACTTGATGGAATCTTTGAAGCGTTTTCTCTGACCACCCTGAGATCGCTTTCCCTCCTTCAGCTCTCAATAGATCTTCTTTAGAAGTCGCTTTTCTGACATACTCGTGAGGCAGCCTGCCCATTTTATCTGTGATTTCATCAGCAGATTATGGATGCTTGGAATGCCTACTCTGTGAGAACTGTTGTCCTGTTATCCTCACAAATTTCCTAAGGCACTCAATGGGAAAATGTTTGAGCTTCTGGGCCTGACGTCTGTACCCCTTTGTAGACCTTCAGTTTTCTTTACAGACTGATGCCTCTGCGCTCCCACATATTTGTGCTTTCAATTCACCAGTTGCAAGCAATGGTCTTCCATAACATGGATTAAAATGGGTCATCATCCATCGACTCGTGGCAATCTTTAAAACGATTTTACCACCTCAAAATTATACAAAATGACAGAGAATTGCATCTATGCACTTTATCCAAGCTGGCTTTTTACATCAGTCCGAGCGTACCTTTAAAGCCCCCGGAGTTTACAGTGTGCTTTATGCTCAGTAGAAATATTGTTCTCCTTCACCGACACGTTTAGGTCACGGGCTTTGTTCATTTCTTTGTTTAGCTTCAGGTTACTGATGAAGCATATATTTGCTTGCAAAGGAATCAAACAGAGAAACTTATATGATTATTTACAAAGATTATTTTTTATATCAAGTTTTCTACTATATAAGTGGCATTACGTGTACGTCTACATGTGTGGTATTACGCGCACGCCGACATGTGTGGTATTACGTTCACGTCTATATGTGTTGTATTAAGTACACGTCTACGTGTGTGGTTTTACGTGCACGTCTACATGTGTGGTATTACGAGCACGACTACATGTGTGGTATTACGCGCACGTCTACTTGTGTTGCATTACATGTACGTCTACATGTGTTGATTTACATACACGTGGACGTGTGTTGTATTACGTGCACGTGGACATGCGTTGTATTACGTGCACATCTACATGTGTTGTATTCCGTGCACGTCTACATGTGTTGATTTACGTGCACGTGGACATGTGTTGTATTACGTGCACGTGGACATGTGTGATATTACGTGTACGTCTACGTGTGTGATATTACTTAAGGACTCACGGTACTAATTCAGTTCCCATAGTAAACCTATGCAAACACCAAGATAGTAATAATTCAATAACTTAAAATTTCTGAGTGCTCATGATCAAACCTATATTTATCAGTATAAATGAAACCTGGATGTCAGCTTCTGTGTAGAGGAAAGGATATGAGCCGCGGCATTTTTTGGACCTACATGTGTTTGAAACATGTGCTTTCAATTCCGCACTAAAGAGTCAGGTGCTAATTTTAGTAATGAGTGTTCCAAACTCAAGACTGTTAAAGGACTGAAATTCCATCAATAAAACAATGTCTCTATATTTTTCACTCACAACAAGGATAAGTTCTCAAAAGATTCTTTTTCCTATTAACCAATCCTGGCCAGCCAAACCCATAGATACTCTATTTTATGTTCACCCATTTCCAGGCTGGTTCCCATTTTTCAATATAATTAGTACCGTCTGTCCTTTAACGTCTACTTGTGTGGCATTACGTGCATGCGAAGTCAACTGTATTGACAGACTTTAGTGCCGTAGATACTCTCCTATAACTAGAGTCCAGAAGCAAAATCCACAGACCCAGCTTGTTAGGGGTAATAAGTAGAACAAATAAAAATAGACCCTGATGTGACCCATTTTATTTATACCATGTCTGTCATAGATATATTGATCTAACCTTTCAGTCATGATGTTGTCGCCTTTCCTGACGTTTATACATTTCATTCGTGGTGTTGTCTCCTTGTCTTACGTTAATACATTTCAGTCGCGGAGCAGCAGGGAGGGCGAACAGACAACTTAGAATTCTGACAAAACCCCCAAGCAATTGGACCTCACCCACGACAAGTAAAAAAAATAAGGTCAACGACGTTAAAATCAATATCTCTACCCAAACTAAAATCTTTTTTTTTTTTTTGGATTACTGTTAAATATAGTAGTTCGTTTATTGATTTGTTGATACTTGTTGTTTATAAACTTGTGTGTATCTTTCTTGTATAATTGTGCACGTACTTCTTGTCGTTCTCCTTCCCTGCTGCTGTGAATTTGGAAATTTAGTTTAAAGTACTTTGTTTCTATAAATCAGATTATCACAAATTATTCTGATTTAGAAATTAATTATTATTAATAATGATAACTATAAGTGATTTGATGACGTTAACTCGATTTTTTGATTATCTCGATCGTAATAAAATTACTCAAGCTAAAAGTATTAATTACTTTCACGATAAATTAATTACTGATGAACACGGAAATAACACTACTTTGTTCATCCGAATAAAATTCATCGGATTCAGATGCATCAACGATGAAGTTGTTCCTGTTATTGGTGTTAAAAATATTTTAAACGATACCACAGATCATTACATTAGATATATATTCAATGGAGAAATGAAGCAACGAAATCTTCTTCTTCGTGAATCCGAAGAATTTATAGAAAAACAACTTGGTTGATCATTATCCGAAGAAGAAAAGATTATAAGAAATAATATGATAGAAAAATAAACACTACCGTGTGTTAGTTGTAATTAAATTATTATCATCATTAATAATGTTCAGTGAAGCTCACTCCGCTAAATTAGCTCGAGAGCGACTAAAAGCAATAAAGAAATATCTGCCTGTTAGAGATTCCGTTAGACAAAAATTATGAGAACGTCAGGATCTCAAAGAGGGATTTAAAGAAGCTACAGAAGAATTGTTTAAACCCATAACGAGAACTACTGAAGGTATTATTCCAGAATTAAAAAGAATAACCGAAGCAACCGAAGCAACCAAAGCAACCGAAGCAACCAAAACAACCGAAGAAACAAAAGAAATTTTACAAGAAGTTTCTGCTGAACCAGACCAAGCAGAAGAAGATGTTTCACAGGAACCAAAAGCACGAAGTGAAGTTGGAATACCCGATAAATTTACTAAGGACAGTATTTATTCTATCAGAATTACTGACGAAAACGAGTTACCTAAAATTGCTGCTGCAAGCTACTATGATCGGGAAATTTACCTAAAACCCAAATGCGCTAATGAATTCGTAAGTTACGATAATTGGGTCAGATGGATTTTTCGAATATACTACGACGTTTATCAAGTTCGAAGCGATGATGTTAAATTCATCAGTTTTGCTGATGAAACAAAAACATATTCGTCGATGTATAAACGTTGATACGAAGAAAGAAGAACACCACAACCACAAAAAGTGGCATCACCGCGATTAGAAGAATCACTGCAATCACACCATCACCATCATCACAGTATCGTGATTATATTCAACGACAGCAACAACTGCAAGAAATACTACAACGACAAACAGAGGAACGACGAGCTCGAATGAGAGATATATTATCGCCGAGGTACCGAACGAGAGCGGCTACAGAATCGATGTCATCTTATGAGGAAGAAGTATTCCTCGAATCTACACCGGATACTGGTGCAACCGGAAGAGGTATTAATACAACTAAGAGTGATCTCGCTGTTTGTCCTAATAATGTTCTTGCTGACGTTGATCGATTAGAAATTCTGATTGGTGGAAAACGCGCCGGTAATAATTCTCCTGAAATCATCAACGAAATAATATCTATCTGTCAACGATTATTTACGGGTGGTATTATGGATACTAACGTATACATATCTCTCATCGACGAAATCATCAATAATTACCACAGCGATTAGATATAATTATTATAGTAGAATGATAGTACATACTACACAACGTGTACCAACTACAATCCGAGTAATAAACTCGAGATTACCGGTATACAAAACAATCTACGGTGATGGAATCTGTGATGTTGTTCAGGGTTTATTTTCTAGAATAGCACCAAAAGCAATTCCGATTGCAAAACAAATTGGAATGAAAGCCATAGACGTTATTCGTGATAAAGGTATTAGTGCTGCAGGAGATGTGGCGGGTAAAATATTCTCCGTGATCAAAGATAGATTATCACGATCGGTACGTAGAAAAGTTTCACCTCAACCTGTAAAATTACCTAGTACTGAGGTGATGCCAACGAATATCAGCAAAATAATAAATCAAGCTGCTAATCAGAAACTAGCATCATTAGTAACTGATAAGGAAAAAAACATAATCGGTAGTCTCGCAGCTGGAAGTGGATTTAAACGATAAACAAATACAATAAAAGATGTTCAAAAATGTATCAGATCCAGCACTTGACATGGACACACCTGTTCTCAGAGATGAATCCGTTCGCGATTATCAACATTATTCTTATGATTTACGTATACCTGACGCAGTAAAAGTTGAATTACAGGTTCAGGATACCAGTAGATGTTTCTTACCCGCTGAAGCATTTATCGAAGTCGAAGGGAGATTATTAAAGAACGATAATACAGGTTATGGAATTGGTGATCGAGTTGGTTTTGTAAACAACGGAATTATGGCATTTTTCAAAAGTGCAACTCACATGATCGATGGTCAAGAAATTGAAAACTGCCACGATGACGTTGACGTTGCTACGACCATACTAGGTTTAGCCAGACACACGATGATTATTCAAGATCTGCTGGTCCATCGATGATGTTTGCCAAAGATACCACAGATCATCCAGAACATAGAAACATAACTACGAACGCAGCTGGAACTGCAGTTGCATCGATGAACGAAAATTTTAATTTAGGATTCGCACGACGTCGAAGTATGTTAGGTGATGATGAAAGATTCTCCTGCGGTATTCCACTACCACACATTTTCGGATTCTGTAGACATGTTAGAAAAGTTATTTTTGGAGCTAAATATTCAGTAATTCTTGTACGAAAACCAACAGATGATGCAATCTGGCGTGATGCAGCAGTTGATGCAGGAAAAGTAGTATTAACTAAGATTTCATGGTGGATGCCAGCGATAATGCCATCATTGGCTGAAGAACAACGATTATTAACTTTTATGGACAGCGGTGGTAAATAAGCGATTTCTTGGTTAGCGATGACCACAGATTCTATTCAAAGTAACGTCAACGGATTATTCGCTTGGCAAATAACATCACAACATGGTATTTCTGCACCGCGACATATATTTGTTGCATTTCAGGATTATGCACGAATAATTGATCAAACTCGTAGTGCAATGATTTTTGATAAACTCGGTGTTACCGACTTTCACTGTGAATAAATAGACACCAAGAACCAGCAGAAGATATTTTACTGAATTTTGAGCAAAACAGTGTTGCACGTGTATATCATCGATTAATGTCGTTTATGGGTAGAGATCAGAACTTAGATACTGGATTACAGATATCACAACGAGATTTTACTACGTTATATCCGATTTACTATTTTTCGTTGGAACATCTGGATTTAACAAAACAATCTGTTGTTGATGTTTATTTTAGAGCACATGTTACACGAGGAATTATCGCTAACTACAGAGTAATCGCTGTTATACTTAGTGATAAAACGATGTTACTCGAAGGTATGGGAGGACGGATGAAGGTTACCAATAGTATAATACAGAATTAACCAATGATTTAGAAATCAGAATAACGTTATAATGCCATACCATTCCGTTAGCGTCAGTCTGACCCCAGGTCAGATTAAGCGACTACAATCACCATTAGCAGCGTGATGTGGAACAAGAATATCGCTAAAACAAGAACAAATGAATGGTGCGAATAAATTATCGTTGACAGAACGTCAACTTAGGAATTTCAACGAAGCTAACCAATCGAACAAAGGTGTACGAGTAAATCTCTCTGCGGGTGCAATCAAAGATACTATTAAAACTATTATTTCCTCTTCTCGCAGCTATCCCAGCGTTAATAGCAGCAGCTGCTCCTGCTGTTGCAAAAGATGCAGCGTTAGGTGCAGTTGGAGCCGCAGCAGGAATGGCGTTGAAGAAAGCTACAGGACAGGGATTAAAAAAAAAAGAAGAAGACAAGGACGAGGTCTAAGACTCCCAGGAATTCAGTACGGGAAAGGATTAAGAATTCCAGGAACCCGTTAATTTATCCAATGTCCAACTTTGATTTACTTGACGCAGCTGCACGATTAAAACTAAAAAACTTCAGAGGAGTATTCATGCGAGATCAATTACCAAAAAATCCAAATCGCGTTGAAACAGGAATAATTAATCTTGATGATAATAATGGACCAGGTACTCACTGGGTTGCATACGCGACTGATACACGTGGAATTGTTTATTTTGATTCTTACAGATTAGCACCACCAACAGAATTCATTAAATACATTAAAGAGTTTAAAGATATTCCAGTTTGGTATTCAACATTACCAACACAAACGATTGTGGATCCACCGATATGTGGTCGTGAAGCACTTGCTGCACCTCATAAAGTTGTTCACTATTATACGATATCCAAATTTAGATAAATCAGAAATAATATAAAATGGTAGATATCTACGGAAGATCAGCTGCACCTGACAGAAAAAAAAACTAAAGATGATATCGATTTATCAAAATACGCCACCAAAGATAATCTCGCAGAACTTATATATTTATCAGGAGTTGATCGAGATGAAGTTGTTGTATTTCAGGATAAATTTGGTGTTCTGAAAACGAGCAACATTAAGTGGTTAGATATAATCAGAAGAGTTCTTGGTTCAACTGAAAATAATATTCCAGTATTCACTGACACAGGTAGAATCAAGGATTCAAATGTATCTATTGCAAATATCAGAGATGAAGTCAGCAAAAGCGTTTCTAATCGTTTGAAAACTACTGGTGATACTATGACAGGCGAAATCAACATGAACGGAAATAAAATAATAGCATTAAGAGAACCAACCGGTGATGAAGACGCTGCAACGAAAAACTACGTTGATGATAAAAATAATCCTACCGATGATAAAATAAACACACTACGGGCTGAATATAATGTTCACATTGGTATGTTTCTGAATACTCGTAGAAATTTTCAGAAACTTAATAAAGCAGCCGAAGATTTCTCTGGAAATCCACCAACTGTAGATATTTCTCTGGTTGATATCAACACAAGACTCAGAGACATTATCAGCGGAATTCCTAGTATAGTTGAAAAAACCAATTTAGTTAAAATTCCGCATAAAAAAATTAGCAATATTGTGTACATAGTATCATCAGGATCTGCTACGTGGACACCACAAAATAACACCTTAAAACACACCGCAGAGATAACTGGCATCTATAGATTATCAATATTCAGTGAAGAAAAATTTAGTATTTTTACCACTTATCTCTGGCGCCATTCAACTGATAAATTTTCTGGAGTTGTTTCTATCGTACTGAATAAAGATAACGAAGAAATGTTTATGCTGAAACCATCATCTGAAAAACTAGCATCAGCGCAATACTGGTGGTGTATATAATTTGTAGCCGAAACACCACAATTGATCACTTAACAGAAAATATAAAAATGATCAACTTTCAGCGATACAGGTATGATCAAGTAACATCATGGCAGAATAAACTAAAAAACATCATCGACGATTATACAATAAAAATAAAGAAATATCGTCGACGCGCAGTCATCGTTGATATTAAGGTTTATTCTTTTTCTGCGATTGTTGCTGGGGCTGGTGTAGTATTATCAACGTTATCAACGACAGTGCCAATTGTTGTAACTATAGTTGTTTCGTCTGCAACAACAATCGCTGGAATTTTCAATATCATGGGCAAAAAAAAAATAGATTCGTGTACAAATGAAAAATTAAACGAGTATACAATGAAATTACATACTGCAACAGAAGCGTATTCCAAATTATCATCGATGATAATTTCGTCGCTCAACGATGGAATGATATCCGATGAAGAATTTAGTACGTTAATAAAAATCTACAACGAAGTATTTAACGACGAAGAAATACTGAATTTAGAATAACAACAACAATAATAATGACAACTGAATCAACGTTATCACGAGAACTATTACAACAGATTGTAGCTAATACTGCACCTGTGAAAAATACTATGATATCAGCGAGTTCAATTCATCCTGAATTTAGTGTTGTTTTTCCAAACGCAATTCCAGCGAAAGAAATAGCGTTAGCACAATTGCGTGTTTATCATAGTTGGCCGAATATCAGATCAAAATCATTCGGTGGACTTCTGCCAAATAATTCATTAGTGTTTGCGAATAAAAACCGCGATGATGGAACACTAGATTGGCAAGTAGTTAGTATTCCAACAGGAAGTTATCAAATAGAAGAGATCAATGATGAATTCCAGCGCAGGATTAAATCCATAACAGGAAAAGAATCAAAAATAGCTATTACTGTCCATGAACCAAAGTTATCATCTGTCATCAAATAAAGTCTCCGGATTATGCCGTGGATATATATCAGAGTTCGATTAGTTCTGTGCTAGGATGGCCTAAGGTTCCACCTTATTCTGGTCCACCAGAGCCACGACGAGATGAGTTTTTGACAACCGAAAAAAAAATACATGAGAATTCCAAAATATCGGTTACAGGACATTAAACCAATTAAATCCGAATATTACAAAACATATGAAGTTTTACCTGGTTTGTTTAAATATCTAACACAAGTTTAAAACGATGATGTAAAACAACAGTTCATCGAACACACTAAACACTTAAACTATGTCAAATCAGATTTATTCAACGCAGATCCAAATTTAATTAATGATCGTTCTGGCGAGCTAGTTTATCCAAACGAAAGAATTATAGATGTTTATTTTCCAAGTATACTCGCAGCATGGAAAAAAATAATTCCACAATTGAGCATCTTAAAATACAACAACGATTCCTACGGTGAAGGCCGTCATATATCACCTGGTATTGTTAATATCATATCCACGATCGCGGTGAATCTAGTATGTGATGTCGTCGACGGTAGTTATCAAGTTGACGCTGAAAAATCTAATCAAGCTCAGCAAGGATATATTCTGTACTCGTTTACGCCGCAGGTTCCACCAGGATATTTAATCATATCAGAACCAATTAATGTAGTTTATATGAAATGTCTTAATACGTTTTTATCACGAATAAACTTTAAACTTACTGATCAACACGGAAAATCGCTGGATCTTAGATCTTAAACTCTCAGTATAAATCTGTATGTACGTTCGTAGGATATTGCACTACGAGAAGCAAAAACAAAATTATTTATTCAGGTTTTTTTTTACTTTGTGATAAAGCGTTCAGAATAGTAATTTCAGGTATCATGATCAGAATCACATTCATCGTTATCTTTCGCCAGTAATTCTTCCACAACTTCGTTTAGTGATTCTGTCACTGACATAATATTTTTCAGTTGTTTTATCCTAGCGTGTATTAATTTCTTTGTTTCATACTCATGAGATAATTCTGCTCTGACTTTTTCGATTGATCTTGATAACGGTACAAATAATTTTACTTGTACATCTGTGATTGCTGCAAGCGATTGTAACATCGCATTCTGAATTAAGTTTATAAATCTATAATCAGATGGAAGCGTGTACTTATTTTCTGATTTTCTGAACTGTAATGATTCGTAATCTCTCATAATACTTTCAGGATCAAGTTCATCAGAAATTTTTATTCCATTATCTTATAGTTGCTTAATAGCAGTAATAATCGCTGTAATGTTTTCGTGGTTCATTATTTTTATATTTATAAACTATTTATTTAATATAAAATATTTCAGAATAAATAAATACTTCTGAATAAATATTCCAGAATGAATATTTCAGAATGAATAAATACTTCTAAATAAAAAAATATTTCAGAATGAATAAATTCTTCTGAATAAATATTTTAGAATGAATAAATACTTCTGAATAAATATTTCAGAATAAAAAAAAATTAATTTTCCAGAATAAATATTTCAGAATAAATAAATAAATATTTCAGAATGAATAAATACTTCTGAATAAATATTTCAGAATGAATAAATACTTCTGAATAAATATTTCAGAATAAAAAATAAATATTTCAGAATAAATATTTCAGAATGAATAAATAAATATTTCAGAATGAATAAATACTTCTGAATAAATCTTTCAGAATGAATAAATACTTCTGAATAAATATTTCAGAATGAATAAATAAATATTCCAGAATAAATATTTCAGAATGAATAAATAAACATTCCAGAATAAATATTTCAATATTTCAGAATGAATAAATAAATATTCCAGAATAAATATTTCAAAATAAAAAAATAAATATTCCAGAAAAAATATTTCAGAATGAATAAATAAATATTCCAGAATAAATATTTCAGAATGAATAAATATTAAAGAATAAATATTTCAGAATGAATAAATAAATATTCCAGAATAAATATTTCAGAATGAATAAATAAATATTCCGGAATAAATATTTCAGAATGAATAAAATATAATTATTTCGTTTGTGTATTTCTAGCTCTAAATTTTTCTTGCAATCGTCTTCGTGCACGTTCATCACGTGAAATCGGTGTCATCGAACGTGGATTCCGTGAGAATCCCTTATAAACAACATCAGTAAATTCTGTAAATATAATTCCATCTTTTTCTCTGAATTTAACTTTGGTCCACGGAGGTAGATTATCAGGAATATAGACTTCATCATCATCGTAAAATTTAGATTTCATTATAATATTAATTATTCTTTAGTTTAATTATCAGCATATTTGAATATTATCCACTGCTTGTATTTCTTTGAATACGCTGATTTATATATATATTATCTGCGACATTTTGTATCGAACGTGGATTAATATCAAAATATTTGCTAGCTGCGTACATCGATGGAAAATTCAATTCTTCTTTGGTTTCTGTGTTCGTGGATTTAACAGGTCTCTTCCCGAACATTTTGCATCTCCCAGTATTCCCGTATGAGGAATTCTGACTGTGAGTAATTGCTCTAAGATTTTCCAAGGAATTGTTGGTTGTATCACCATCGATATGGTCTATCACGAGTCCACCTTTGATAATTCCAATTAAACATTCATAGATGAATCTATGCCATTTATGCATCTTATTTTTTCCAGTATTAAATTGAAGATACCCGTGGTGATCAACATTATCTAGTGGTTTCTTGAATTTATAATGCCTAACTATTCCATCGCGCGATGCCTCGTAATTCTTAACTGTAGGATGTCGTACAAATTCATTTTGCTCCATTATAATAATAACATTATTTGTTTAAATGCTTATTTTAAAATTTAACAATATAATCTTCTTCTTTTTTTAGTGGAGATACCGATGGGCTGTAATTCTTATCGTAATATCGTTTTAATTCCCGATATCGTTTGCCACCGCATTTTGCGCATAACTGAGTTTTTCCTCGTACACCAACACCGCATTGGATACATGGTATAGGTCCTAAGCTTCCTCGTCGAAAACTTTGCATTTGAAACCTACAGAATTCGTTTACACAAAGTTTGTTGCAACGAAATGAAATTCCAATCATCAACCACTTGCACTTGTTATTTGTTTGTACCATTATATATTATAACGAATATCTAATTAAATATATATTTTGTTCTGATTATAGTAATGGAAGCATTCAGTAGATTATCTACGATTGAACCTTCCCAATCAAGATTCGATCTTGATAAATTACAAAAAACTAAATTTAGTATTTCTATGAAAGATCTAGCACTGATAAACAGCGATATAACCAACCGCATTCGTGAAGCTAAAGAAGAATTTCGTAGCGATGGCGCAGATCATGTTTGGTCAACATTCAGAATTACTGCAATTGCTGATTATAGAATGAACGATGATAGAGCAAAAAATATTATTAATTATCTCGATAATCAAAGATATATTGTTCTGATAAAATTCATCGTACAAACGAACGATGGTATTTGGATTATTCGTGATAAACGTGATCCTGCCTGGGTAGGACAATCAGGACAGAATGTAACATTAAGTTAAATATCAAAACCAGGAATACTAACTGGAGTTGATAAACCATACTCCGAAAGAGCGTATCCTGTAATTGAGGTTGTTTATGCTATATATTCGATTAATGATAAACCTAACGTTGGTAATCTCAAACCAATGAAATTAACTATGAGATTAAACTGTGTTGCTGAACGAGTTATAGAACATTTTTCAAAATCTGTACGAGGAAAGGTTTAACAGAATTACGACGTGAAAAAATAAGCAATTGGGCAGTAACAGTTAAAGATTCTGGAGCTTCCATCGGAGACGTTGCTGTGTTGGAAAAGAAACTAAGATTTCCAATCACTGTAAAAACAATAACTGGAGATATTCTACATAAAACAAAATATGTATCAAGAGGAGCTCCAATAACAATTGTAGATCATAATTCGCACGCGTGGACAGATGCTGTAACCATATTTCCACGAGAACGAACGGTTAGATTTTACAGTGACTATATATTTGATGTTATAGGTGAAATCAGTAAAAGAGATCCTGTATCCGTGTGGTTATTTCAGAGTTCAGAATCTTCCTATTATGATCAGTTTGTAAAACCCAAAGGAAAAATCTATCGAAAAGAATCACTACACGATGAAATGAAAAATGTTACTCTGAGATATGTTGATGCTACAGAAGATAACGAAATTGAACAAATACTAAATAATTGCTTTACTGTTCCATCAGTTGCTGCTCATGTTGCTCAGGAGAAAAATTCGTGGAAACCAACACGATATGAATTCCTCATGGATATCCAGCACAGCTGTATTGAGTATGGACACGGTGGATTGTGGAATACTAAATACAATTATAACGAAGTTATATCGGTTGATATGGTAGCATGTTATCCTGGAAGTTTTCTTGGATACGGAGAATGTTCTAAGTATTTTAAACGATTCGGACATCCAACCCACGAGATGGTTAGGGTTTCAATAAACGGATTGTTACCAGATTTTGATCTAACAGGATTTGCACACGTAGAATCATTTGAATTCTGTAGTGATATCGTGTACGTGTGGTTCGGTAGACATCTCTCTGAGAAACATTGGGTTCCAATAGTACTATTACGATACATGCTTGATACTGGGATGTTATCGTCGTTACGTATAACAGAAGCTATTATATCATATTATTCTCAGAAGAAAGTTTGGTTACCACAACCTGTAGCATCACAAACAGATAATCCTGATGCAGTAGATTACGAAAATAAATTTACAAAAGATCTCGGTAGAAAGATAATTGGTAAATTTACTCAAGGAGGAGTGTATGATCACAGAAGAACGTGTACGAGATTAATTATGGATGATGCTGAATTAGATTTTATAATTTCTGATACAACAGAAAAAAAAATACTTTTTGTAAGCAGAAGCAACGCTCACTTATCAAATGGAACTAAATTAGGTACGATCGTAACCTATACCGATGGTGAATCACCGCAGTTTGTTCATTTAAGATCTTCGATGTTAGCTTATGTTTCTATAAATCTATTATCGATGATTAACAGATTTCCTCGTTACGCAGTCAGAGTTGCAACGGATTCATTTTATATAAACTACAAATACATAGATTTAGTAAAACCCCTGCTCGGTAATGGTGAATGGGGATCATGGAGAATAAAGCAAGAGAAGTTATTGGATTATTCTGAATCAACGGATGTTGAAATCGTAGAGAAATATTACAGAAATAATAATCAAATACCAATATCCACTGCACCATCTGTGTTTGATCCTGTAGCAAGATACAAAACAGTATATCTCAATAGACCTGGAGGTTCTGGAAAAACAACACGAGCGATTGAATTATTTATAAGCTGACATTATCGTGCTGACACCAACACATAGATTAGCAAGAGAAATGAAACAACGAGGAGCTAAATCGTGTACGTATCATAGCTTCTTCAGATGGTGCGGTGATACATGGACACCTGAACGAATGGGAGAAAAATATATTCCAAAAATTATCATTTGGGATGAAATCTGTACAGTATCGTTAAATTCACTAAAAGTATTTCTTGATTGGTTATTGAAAAAAAATACTGCAGTAATTATGTGTGGTGATCATGGTCAACCACCACCCTTCGTTGGACAATCTCCCCATGATTGGCTAAAAACATTTGTGAATTATTACGAAGAAATAATCGATGATCATAGAGCTATTGATGAACCTCTGAAAGAGTTTAAAAGATTAATTCGACTACAACCTGATAAAGTGCAATGCGAAGTAATACGTGAAATTATTCCTGAAACTCCAATAAACGATTTCTGGAATATGTGGAGACCAAATGATCTGATAGTTGCAAGTAGAAAGATAGTTCGTGATGAACTACAGAAGAAATTATTTATGTTGCACAAAGAAAAGTTCTCAGCGTTACCTGTACCACTATGTTATCGTCCTATTGATACTCGACGACAAAACGTTGAAGTTGATATTCCAGGAACAAATGAAAAACAAAATCTTGTACTGAATGATATTATCTTCGTTGATATTAATGCTGTTCATGATGCACTTATGATGGACAGATCTCCTTGGAAATTAGGATACGCAATAACGATACATTCATCACAAGGATTAACTATCGATGATACTAGTGTTTGGATCATCGATGATTACATCGAATGGTCGAATTTGGTTTATCTCGCAGTATCTAGAGTAAGAAAAATATCTGAACTACACAGAGTCATTATTGATAATCAGATTACCAACGATGATAAAATCAACGATAATATCATAATAAAAAAAAATTATCAGGTTATAAACATTCTGATAAAAAAAATAATCGTAGCTTTGATATTGATTCTGAATTAATTATAATGTTGAAACAACAATAGAATAATCACTGCGCAGGTTGCAACTGTATTATGTTGTGGGATTATTAGAATAATAATCCTAAACAATTTACCGTAAACAGGATTAATAGTAATCTTGGACATACACGCGATAATGTAATACTAACTTGTCTTGAGTGTAATCGACGTAGAGGTTCTAACTTACAGAAGTGAACGCGGTGGTAATTGTGTATCTTCAGGAATCACCAGTAATTGTTCACGTACAAATCCACGTCGAGGAGCAGTTGAATCTAATCTGCATATCGGAGGTCTTCCAGTGGATCTGGTTACGCCAGAAATTCTATGTGTTGTTATACTCCAGATTGGATCTGTTGCTCTTTTTTTACCTCCTTCGAGTTCACCTGGTTCGTATAAATATCTGACGAGTACATTACCCAGTATTGGTTGTTTTGAGAAATAACGTCGCTGTACAGGTATATGATCTTTTATAATTGCATCAACAGGTTTCATTGAAATTGATCTAGTAATTTCATTATTTAACGCAGCTATCACATTTGGTAATCTTGTAACCCATTCACGAGATCTACTATCACTCTGAATTTCTTTTGCGTACTGATGTCCAAATAATCGTTCAGCGAGTGTTCGATTAAATCGTTCTGCTATCGCTTGATCACGATGAATTGCAACATGTCCTCGTCTGATACTGACGTTATGCTGATTCATCAACGATGTTACTTTAATAAGAAATTCTCTGCCAGGATCAACCTGTAGTAATTTTGGCCACCGCAGTGGTCCTCGTTGATATATTCGTTCGAACGCTGATGCAACTTGAGGTGTTGTTTTTGTTGATAGTGGTTCAGCTTCTTTGTATCTACTAGCAACGTCAACGATGATTAACGCGTACTTGTACGTGTACAATCGACGTCTACGTATAGCAGTGTCATGTGGTAAAAATAAAATATCAGCTTGATGAACTTCATTAGGAACACTGACGTCAAAATGAGCAAATTGAATTTCTTTAGGTGGACGTAGATAAATTTGCCATATTGCTTGTCGTGATAACCAATCTGCTGCAGTTGTTTTTGATACTTTTGCTGCTTCAGCAAGTTTATTGATTGCTGCTTTACCTTTCCAGTATCCTCTTGGACTGTAGTAAATGGATTCCATTATAATAACTATATAATCAATCACCTGCTCCTAACATTATTTTACCTTTCATAGCAGATTTCACCAAAAAACTAGCGAGTTTCTCTCTGAAAGATTTATCTTTTATAGAATTCAACGCGTGAATCAATTATACATCTGCGAGATGTCGTTGTTGTAGATCGTTGCTTTTATACGCGATATCGTGAATATAACACGCTTGGTCAATTTTATTTACTGGATGTTCTCCTGGTTTTGGTTGATCTTGATTATCGAGTCGAATATCCAAAACGAGTTCCAGGACCACAGTATTTATACCCTGGTAAGTGCTTTTCTCCAGGATACTTCGCCCAAGGAGTTCCTGGTAACTTTCCTGACGAAGCAGCAATATCACCTCCTGTTTTAGACGAAATAAATTTATATTTTTTTATACCACATTTTTCACATTTACCTGTTAGTGCTAATTTTCTATTTTTTGTTGTTATTGTTGCTAATTCACGGTGGGAGTGAACGTTCTGCATCGAACACAATATAAACTCATGATACTTAGTATTATGGATATAATTGATTTTTCTGCAACAAAAAAACGAGAACCAATCAAACATCATCCTGCGTTACCAAATTCAATTAGGATGATAATCATAGGTCCATCTGGAAGCGGCAAAACGCAATTATTGCTCAATCTGATAATGCGATGGTTGAAGTGGGGTAAATTATATTTAGTTGCTCCATCTGTAGATGATCAACGATGTTATGAGGTTCTTAACGATTTTAACGAAAATGCAAAATCATTGAACGAAGACAACGACAACGTTATTGATTTTATTACTGATATTGAGGAAGCACCATCCGTAGATGATTTGGACGGGAGCATAAATAATCTTGTAGTGTACGATGATGTAATGTTGGATAAACAATCTAATCCAGCTAGAATATTTTCCAGAGGGAGACACAAGAACACAGACGTGATTTATGTTACTCAACGATATGTACAAATTCCAAAGGTAATCAGGGATAACTGTAATATTTTGGTTGTATTTAATGTTGTGGGTAATCATACGCTACAGAATATCTATTATACTTGGTGTTCAGGAGATATGGATATGATTAAATTCAAAAATTTCTTTTCAGTAGCACAATCTGCTCCGTTTGGTTTTGTAACAATAAATTTACACGATCCCAGGTCAAGATATCGAAATGGACTTGATAAAATCTATTCCACGTAAATATCTAATCCAAGCGAAATTGGATATAAAATTCCATACGTGTGATAAACGTTATTCATGAATTTGGTGTCGTCCGTTGACTCAGGTTTAAAATTAACATATGTAAAATTAATATCTATAAGATCTTCGGTGAGGTCATCAGTATCATCATCATCGATTTTTGATTCTTTTATTTTTTTTATTAAGTTGTTATAGTATCTTTTCAGATCGTGTAATATATCTAGTTTTGTATAATTTTCTTTTATTGGAATACTGAGTATTTCTGATTCTGAATGTTGTTCAGTAGAGTTTTCTAAATATCTTACTTTTATCTGTGGTTCTTTTTTTTCCTACGATCCGCATCAGACGTTGAAACCCAATACCGTATTTGGACTGTAGCTGTAGCGTGGACATGATGTTATAACTTTTTCTTATTTCGTTTTCTTGTTCTGTTGTTAATTTAAAACCCTTTGGCATCTTCTTTAGTTTAAAGTGTATAAATTATGTAAGAAAAAATAATATTAAAAAAATTATTAAATCAGTTTAAAGTTGATAAATTAGTTAAGTACTTTGTTTCCATAAATACTTAAACTAAATTTCCAAATTCACAGCAGCAGGGAAGGCGAACGACAAGAAGTACGTGCACAAGTATACAAGAAAGATACACACAAGTTTATAAACAACAAGTATCAACAAATCAATAAACGAACTACTATATTTAATATTAATCCAAAAAACGATTTTAGTTTGGGTAGAGATATTGATTTTAACGTCGTTGACCTTATTTTTTTTACTTGTCGTGGGTGAGGTCCAATTGCTTGGGGGTTTTGTCAGAATTCTAAGTTATCTGTTCGCCCTCCCTGCTGCTCGCGGTGTTGTCTCCTTGTCTGACACATATATTTCAGTCATGGTGTTGTCTCCTTGACTGACTTTTGTGTGCAGCCGGCAAGATCAAGTGGGTTTGATGACTTCACAGATGCGGTATATAGTTTCATTGAGGAAGGACTTCGAACTCTATATCTGAAAGTAGATTATGTCATCTTATACCAGTATCATTCTTGATTATGGCATGCTTTCAATTAAAAGTGCCATGTCAGCAATTACTTTGTTACAAAAACAAGAAACCTGCCAGTTTTGATTTATATTAAATTTCACGTGAAAACAGTATCACGTGAAAGAATCTAATACTGTAATATTTTGATACACAAACTTTAACTCTTCAAGTTTACTCTTTCCTTTGAAAACCTCTCATTTACTTAGCTCTTGATCAATCAGTCCCCGTGCAGATTCTGAAAAAAATATATAAGTCGAACAATACTTATTCAGGATTTTGTCCTCACTCACCCACTCATTACATATTTTATTTCTGCTTTGCTCATTATCAGTGCAAACTCTTTATTTTTTTTTTTAAATGTTATCTGATGATAAGACCCTTGTCTTATAACTAAACTGCCATACAAACATGGATGATGTGAGATCACCAATAATACATAAACCTGCTTCTTTTCACTTGGGTAAAAGGTACCAACGTGCAATGATGATAAACAGATGCGCTTTCATTCTTCATTCTCAAATACACATACTAAAATCTTATCCAATCGTTTTTCTAGGTTTTCTTTTAGTGGTCTTTTAAATCAAATCTGAACATCAACTTTACTGTCATTTCCAATAAATATAGACAGCGTTAGATATAAAAAAAAACAACTGCAGAGCATCTGCAATAGATTGTCAAGGCTGTTAAAAAAAAAAAATGGCACTGCACGTGCTGCACGTGCATTCCTTTTCAGATCTCTGTTTCTTCTTAGGACACCTTGTATCTGCAAAAATAGGAGACGTCTTCTAAATAGAGTTTACTGAAATGTACGCGTTTGACAAGCGAAATTCGCAAAGCGTAAGATATTGTTACGACTCTATGGTCTTAAACTAAGTAATAGAAAAGAGCGAAAACCAACAAGTTTTGAAACATTCAACAAATAATGTGTTTCTCTAGAATACAATGTAAAAATTTTCAAATAACTTACTGTAATGTGAATTATATCCCAAATAGTCTTAAAAGTTATTTCACAAGTCCAAATGAATGAATTACCAATTGAATTCAAGTGGTATTCCAAATAAGTTCTAATATTTAAGAAGCTGATGTGCCTCTAATGTTCTAATGTGTCAGTGGCCTGGGTTGTGATGATGTGCTAACATTCTTTTGATGTATCACCATAATATAATCCAAAAATGTCCTTGTCTGAATTCACTATAATACCAATTTAATGGTCTAGTCCAGGATATTATTGTTGAGCACTTCGTATTTCCAGTGAATAATAACTTGAATAAATAAATCCACCCAAATGAAAAACAGAACACAATAACAAGTCTGATTCTACTTCAAGATGTTAATGCAGGAATGAATTTCTCAAGTAACCGACATAAAAAAAAGCTAAGGCACAATTATAGAGCCGGAATATAAGTCAGCCTCCTCTCTAGAACATTCAAAGTTGTCAACAAGTTCAGGAATTTCCAAGTAAAAAACTATGTCTATGACTCCGATTCAGATAAACATGTTTACCTCTAAATATAATGATCTGAATATTTAACCTATACTCTTAGAGAAATATTAGTTATGAGTATGTTGTTTACAAAATAAAAGTCACTGGTAAGGAACACCGTGAACTTGATTTTGGACAAGGTCAAGGAAAAAACACAGATAACATACAGTCATTAAGAAAAGCCAACATACAATACAAACTGGATTTCAATATTCTTTTAAACAAAACTTATGTCACGATAGCTTTCTGCAGTCTTTTCTGTTACGTCTGTATTCAGTGGGTGCTTTTTATATTAAACATTGCTAGTATCTATGAATATACGCTAGCCAAATTA
>JAECUM010017825.1:0-61533 GCA_016617855.1 Megalonaias nervosa
AAAACCACGGCAATTATTTGTTGTATTTCAGAGACAAGCTCGACGTAACAACCAACAACAAAATAATGCGATATTTGATAATGCTGATGTTAGACGAATATATACTAGAATAAATTCAAAACAATATCCGGAGCGAGCGATAGAATGTAATTTTGCAGATGATGCTAATAAAAATATTACTAGACCGTACATGTACCTGCTCGACGCAGTGCAAAAATATCAAGATGTTGGAGATGGATCTCAGATATCAGTAGAGGAATTTCGTACACTTTATCCGATATTTTATTTTGACGTTAGTAAACATAGCGAGCGAGCTGTAGACAGCACAGCTGATATTGAAATTACTTGGACACTAGGAGCAGCTCCAGATCCAGCAGCGCAGTTAAACGTGTATGCGTTAGTAATAAGCGATAGATTTGTTACAATTGACTCTATTGGAGGTAAAATGACAGTCCAAGTTTAAAGTGCTTTGCACTTTACTGAAAGTTCGAAGAACTTCAAGTTTAATCTATAATCGTTATATAAGGTGACAAAATATATTATAAAAGAAATACATTTGACTGATGGTCAAGTTAAAAATTAGCAGCTACTGTTGCAAAACAGAGGCAAGTATCATTAAAGGTCAACCCAAGAGACGGAGTCTCTCACGCAACAGGTGCTTTAACAAAATTGTTGTTAACCAAAAAACAATTAAATAAACACGATCGCAAAAAAAGTTTTGTTTTAAATTTAAGCGCTGCACAAATAACTGCAATGGCAAAATATGGCGGTTTTTTGGACCGGCATTATCTGTGATAGCCAATACATTACTACCTAAAATCTTGCCAGTGTTGGGTACATTAGGATTAGCAGCAGCGTCTGGGGCAATATCTGGCGCAACGGAAAAGGCAGTTAAAGGTAGTGGTATTGTCCGCGGCGGCGGTATTGTCCGCGGCAGTGGTATAAAGAAAATTTTCGTATGAATAATCGATGGTAACAATTTTTTAGTTTGATGTTTCATATAAATGTTCGATGGCAACAATTTTATCTGACTGATAAATATAATGCCAAAACAAAAAACAGCAACGAAAAGAAAGACGACGAAAAAAAAGACACGACAGCGAAAAGGTGGATTTCTTTCAATAGCCCCATTACTAGCGGGATTGGCGGGAAGTCTATTGCCAGGTCTGCTAGGACGAGGACGATGATTAATGTTGCCAGGAACAAGGCCGCGTTAAGTAATTTTGATATACTTGACAAACTAAAAAATGTAAAACATTTCAGTGGAGTTTACTCCAAAGATGAACTTATGGCGATTCCGGCGCAAGCGACACCATCGTGTGTTATAAATATACAGGATTTCAATGACGGATCTGGCACACATTGGGTAGCTGTTTATGATAACAATTATTTTGACTCGTTCGGAATTCCACCAAGTGACGCAGTAAAATAATATATGAGCAGAATGCAAGAGACTTCGTCTCCAGAGACGAAGTCTCTTACGAAGATAATAAATTATTCGTCTAATCAAATTCAGCCAGTTGGAACTTCCGCTTGTGGATATTATTGCGTAATGTTCATCAAACAGATGGCCAAAATTCCAGATTTTTTAAAGTTTATTTTGCAATTTGATAAAAGACCTTCTCACGCTAATAATGAGATTGCATTTAATTTTTGCAAAGCTACCTAAAGCTTGCAATTAATTTTATCTAAACTACAAATATAACAATGTCAACATATTGTCTCAAGTGTAAAACTAAAACAGAACATAAAGACGAAAAAACAGAAAAAACAAAAAATAATAGAATAATGCTGAAAAGTATTTGTGCATTCTGCGGAAGAAAAAAAAAGTATGTTTTTGCCAAAAACAAGCTGAGCGGGTTACCCTCCTGACGTTGTAAGGGAGATTATTTTAGTAGACGACTGAAAAAAATCAATAATTGTGTTTTGGGGGAAATGGTTTAAAAAAATCAGTAATATTTCTTATTTTTTGAGGGTCAAACCCCCAGCATTTTTCAATATAAATTTTATCATTTTTTGATATTTTTCCTTTTCTTTGTCTGATTTTCTCTTTGATATGTTGTTACTTTTTGCTTGATTTTGCTCGTTTTTATATAGAAAATATTAAAAAAAATGAAAAAATTTATATTGAAAAATGCTGGGGTTTTGACCCGTAAAAAACGAGAAATTTGACCAAAAAATCGCTAAAAAAAACAGGTAAAATAGTCAAAAAAACGTCAGAATTTGACAAAAATTTAATTTTTTTCAGATCATAATAAAATTATTATTTTCTGAAAAATTTGTCATCTATAAAATAAATAATGACATGCGGCTGCGATTGCGATAGAGATTTATGTCTCGAGCAAAATAAAATTGTTACATATTGCCAGAAATGCAAAAACAGAGAAATAATTGGAACAGGTATAGATATACATAAATTAATTGGCAAATTGCCGAGACCAAAAGGCGGTTGGACATATCCAGGCCATAAATATACAGATCCATGGAATCCTCTTGATGAACAACTTGACGAAAACGATAATCCGCTGCCAGGACAAGAGCCTTACAATCAAATTGACGCAATAGCAATGCGCCATGATATCTGCTATACAGATATTGAACTTCCAGACAGCGATCAAAATAAACACAGCTGCGATAAAGTAATGTTAGACGAACTTCGTGAAATGAAACCTGCAAATATACGAGAACGTATTGACCAAAGGCTGGTCCAGGGTTTTATTGGAGCAAAATATAAATTAGGACTAGGTAAAGAATTATATGATGATCTTGCCGTAGAGCTACACAGACCTAAAAAAAAGTTTCCGCTACGTAAAGTTGTCGCAAATGCCGTTGATGACATCTGGGCGATAGATTTAGTTGATATGTCAAATCTAGCTCAATTTAACGTTGGCGCTGATGGTGCTTCAAAAAGATATCTTTTTAATGTTGTAGATGTTTTTAGCAAATACGCGTTTAGTATACCAGTTTCAGATAAAACAGGGAAATCGACGACTGATGCGCTAAAACAAATTACTGTTAACACAGAAAGAAAACCAAATAGAATCTGGACTGATCATGGAGCGGAGTTTTTTAATAAAAAGTTTGAGCAGTTTTTGGAACAAAATAACATTAAAAAATATGTTACAGGAAACGAGGGAAAAAGCGTCATTGTCGAGCGATTTAATCGCACGCTCAACAAAAAAATCCATAAATATTTAACAGCTAAAAAAATACGAATAAGTATATTGACAATTTACAGAAAATTGTTGACGAATATAATAACACAAAACACCGAACCACTAAGCTGTCGCCAAACGACGCGATTTCAAATCCAATATTAGCAAACGAAAACATGTACCGACGACAGAAATTTAAAGTTGGCGATAAAGTTAGAATTTCTTTGACGAAGAAAACATTTGAAAAAGGTTATGCTCATAACTGGAGCGAAGAAGTATTTGTTGTTGATAAAGTACTTTTAACAACACCAGTTACATACTCGCTGAAAGATTTAGTAGGTGAGCCTATAACTGGCAGTTTTTACGAGCAAGAACTTCAGAAAACAGAACAAGATGTATTTATTATTGAAAAAGTTATTAAAAAACGCGGCAACAAATGTTTAGTCAAATGGCGTGGATGTAGCGATAAATTTAATAGTTGGGTACCAACTAGGTCGATTTCATCGACTGCGACTGAATAATATTATTATAAATTTCCTCATATTTTATTAGTACTGACTTACATTTCACTGGTTTGCATAAAGAAATTAAATGTGATTTTCTCGCATCATCAACTGGCATTAAATTAAATATTTTAACAAAAATAAAATCGTATTTTATATTTCTTTGTTGTCCAGGTATTTTTACGTTTAAGAAAGGCTTTATAAGTTGCCAAAATATTTGATGCTCTGCGATAGTAAAATTAAATTTTATTATTTTTTTAGCAATATGGTACTTAACATCATATCGCCCAGTTGTTGGTCTGCTTAAATTTTTTTTACTAACAACAACATCATCTTCTTCATCGTCATAGTTATACAAAATATCTTTTTCAGTATAATCAGCAAATCTATCACTAATAATATTTTCTGATGTAACATTAGAAACTGAAACAAAATCTCCCGAATATAGCTCAACCAGTCTCTCAATCAAGCTCATTATTATAATAATCTTTTATCTAATTAATAAATAATAAGATGTTCGGAGAAATAAACTATCATCAGCGAGTTAATATACTAAATAACAAAGAACTAGTTGAGGCAATTCGAGCTTGTTTATTGGGACATAATTTTTATTTTGTTGATGTTATAATAACATTGGGTGATTCCGACAAATTTTTATTAACAGCAGCGGATAAAATGAAACTTGATACAAATAAAATAATGGCATTACGATTTAATCGCGATGATGTCATGGAATTTAGTCATAATTGTCTTTCTCGGAATGATATAGAAAATATTATTAGTTATCGTATCTAAAACTAAATCTATCAAATGTCACCATCGATATTGCTGATTTGTGTACGCCGTCAGCTACATCTCTCACTGATCATTTGTTAATTTTATGATATTTTCCACATGCTGTTATTGATTTAAATTTTATTTCTTCTCCAGTTTCAAAATTTATTGAAATAATTGATTTTAGATTTTTACAATTATTACCACCAGTATCTCCTCTTCTACTGTTTTCTTGATATGTTACTAGATCTAGGTTTTCTAGACGATTATCTGTTTTAATTTTGTTAATATGGTCGATAACTAAATTATTTGAAATAACTCCACGAAAAGTTTCGTAAATAAAACGATGCGATAGATAATAAACAAAATTAGTTTTTGTTCCACGTACCATCACACCAAGATATCCTCCATTATGTAAATTTCCAACAACTTTTTTAGTTTTTTTATGTCGAATAATTCCCTTATCATTTGCCTCATATAGATCAAATCTTGGATGGGGTTAAAATTCATTTTCTAATCCTAAATTTTCAATATTATCATCAGCAACTGTGCCATTTGCTCTGTATACTCGTTGTCCTTCTGGAATATCGCCGCAAAATAAAGTATAAATAAAATCTTTTCTAAACATTTCAATTCTTTCTGTATCATCACCTTTTACTGAAATTAACATACCAGCAGGCGTTGGTATGCCAATAGCTTTTTTTAGATGCTATGTTGATAACAGAACCAAGTGCATTTGCAGCATATAGGTTGTATTTATGGTGAACATGATAAGTTTCTTGCTCTTCCGCTGTCAGTGGCAGATATCTCAAAATTTCTGTCATTATACTATAAGGTTTTTCATATCTCTAATTAGAAAAATTCAATTAAATATAAAATATTACTATATATATAATGTTAAAATTGCGAGATATTGCTAAAAAGAGCATTATCAAATCAGAAAAAATTGCTTCAGCCTTTTCAGGTTATGACAATAGTTACAAACTTGATGATCAAAATGTCTTAGCAAATTTTAGCTCTACAAATTTATTTCATCTTTTACAACCTGTCATATCAGGAGAACTTGCGGCTCATAAAAGTATCAAACTTATAGTCCAATATCATGTGATTTTATCAAAGTTACATGCAGTCGAGGATGTACTTTTTGAAACAAAAAGTTTTGACAGCGAAATTTCGGAACCATATTTAACAGCAAAATCGGGAAAAATATTAACTGGAACAAACATTGCCATGGTCACCGATGAAATACATCAAGAAATAAACAAAAAATTAGAAGAATTTACTTTGTCAGGATCAGGTTGGAAATTCGAAATAATAAAAGAAGTTTTATTTCACACAGCAAAATATAACGTACTTCGCGGCAGCGGTGCTAATAGCGCAGGCTACGTCGATCTCCCTCAAAAAATTAAAAACAAAAAATGCTGTATAAATGTAAGAAACAATGATAACAGATGTTTTCAGTGGTCTATTCTTTCTGCGATGTTTCCAAAAGAACAAAATGCTGATCGTGTTAACAAGTATTTTCCACACGAGGACGAATTAAATTTTTCAGGAATAACTTTTCCAGTAGCAGAAAATCATATACCAAAGTTTGAAAAACAAAACAATATCTCAGTAAATGTTTTTGGATTAGATGAGAAAGAAAATGTTTACCCGAGATATATCTCAGAAAATGCTACACAGTTGACAATAAATTTATTATTTTATCAGGGACATTATTGTTGGATAAAAAAAAAACTTTAACGGATTAGTTGGCAGACAGTACAGTAAAAATAAAAATAAAAAATATCTCTGCTATAGATGTTTGCACGGTTTTTCTAGCGACGGAAGACTGCAGGAGCATCTCAAATACTGTGTCAATGTTCAAAGAATAACTATGCCTAGCAAAATAGAAAAAATATTGAAATTTAAAAATTATAATCATAAACTAAATATTCCTTTTGTTATTTACGCCGATTTCGAGTGTCTACTCGTTCCTGTGGTTGGAGCTGAAAATAATCCGAATAAATCCAGCACTAGAAAAATACAACAGCATATTCCTTGTGGAGTAGCTTATAAAGTAGTTTGCTGCGCTAGCGATATATTTTCATCTCCGATAAAGTTATATAGAGGTGAAAATCCAGCCGTGTGGTTACTAAAAAATTTAATAGACGAAGTTAATAAAATTTCCAACAGATTACTTAGAACAGCTCCGATCAGAATAACGTCTAAACAACAACTCGATTTCGATAAAGCAGTTGATTGTCATATTTGTGAAAAGTTACTTGACGATTCCAAGGTGCGAGCTCATTGTCATTTGACCGGCCAATATCGTGGGGCAGCTCATAACAGTTGCAATTTAAAATTTCATGCTCCAGATTTTATTCCTGTAGTTTTACATAACTTTCGCGGTATGACAGTCATATCATTGTAGAAGCTTTTGGTGATGAAAATATTAAAGCTAAACTAAAATTAAATAACGTAATAAAATGTATTCCAAATAATTTTGAAAAGTATATGTCAGTGACGCTCGGCAAATTACGCTTTATTGACAGCCTGCAATTTATGGCAGCATCATTAGATGAGCTTGTCAACAGCGCTACAAGCGCCGGTAGCAATTTCGCTAATCTAAAAAGTTGCTTCGGTGAAAATTATATCGATTTGACAAAAAAAGGTATCTTTCCGTACGAGTACCTCGACGACTGGAGCAGATTTAATGAAACTTCTCTGCCTGACAAAGATAAATTTTACTCGCAACTCAAAAACGAAAATATCACAGACGACGAATATAAATATGCACAAGATATCTGGAATAAATTTGGTTGTAAAACATTTGGTGATTATCACGATCTGTATTTGAAAACAGATGTATTATTGCTAGCAGATGTTTTTGAGAGTTTTCGTCAGGTTAGTCATACAAATTATGGATTAGACCCCTGCTGGTATTATTCCGCTCCAGGGCTGTCTTGGGACGCTCTACTAAAAACAAGCAAAATAGAACTAGATCTCCTGACAGATGTCGATATGTTTAACTTTATTGAAAAAGGTATCAGAGGCGAAATTAGCGTCATAACAAAGAAATATGCAGCCGCTAATAACAAATATCTGAAAAATTACGATAAAAATCTCCCGTCGAGTTACATTATTTATCTTGATTGTGTGAATTTGCATGGCTGGGCCATGTCAGATCCATTGCCACACGGTGGATTTCATTGGATAACTCCAGATCAATTTCTTAAAGAAACTGAAAAAGATTTACCTAGAATAATTAACATCGATTTTTCAGATATCTCATATTTTGTTGAAGTTGATCTAGATTACCCTAGTTCGCTACACGATCTACATAACGACTACCCCTTTTGCGCAGAGTCAATGATGATTGATTATAATTTATTATCGCCTGAACAACGAGCAACGACGACATCAAAAAATTCGATTGTCAATAAGTTAGTTCCAAATTTGTTAGATAAAAAAAATTATGTTATGCATTACAAAAATTTAAAACAAGCAGTAGATGCTGGACTAATTCTGAGAAAGGTCCACCGCGTGCCAAAGTTTAATCAGTCGAAGTGGATGGCAAATTATATTGATCTAAATACGAAACGTCGTGCTGTGGCTAAAACCGGCTTCGAGAAAAACTTTTTCAAGTTAATGAATAACTCGGTGTTCGGTAAGACGATGGAAAACATTCGAAGGAGGGTTTCTATAGAAATTGTCAATGATATTAGTCGCAGAAATAAATTAGTTAACGATGATGGTTTTGTTAGTATGAAAATATTTAATGAAAATCTTGTTGCAATACAACGACGAAAGACAAATTTAAAGTTAAATAAACCAATTTATGTTGGTGCAGCTGTACTTGATATATCGAAGTGGCTGATGTATAATTTTCACTACAATTTTACCAAAAAGCAATGGCCAGATTCGGAGTTGCTATTTACTGATACGGACTCGCTAGTTTATAATATAAAATGTGAAGATGTTTTTGAGGATGTTTACAATAATAGAAGTCTGTTCGATTTATCAGATTATCCAGCATATAGTGGATTTCAAGATAATTCGAATAAGAAAGTTATTGGAAAAATGAAAGATGAATTCATGCTTGTGCCGGTGAGAGAGTTTGGTGGATTAAGAAGCAAAATGTATGCTGTTATATTAGATGACAATAAACTTACAAAGAAAACTAAAGGTATTCATCGAGGATATGTGAAAAAGATGATGAATTTTGACGATTTTAAAGCAGCACTAAACAATGGCGTCAGTTTTATCAAAACTAATGTCATAAGAACAAACCATCATAAACTTGAAACAGATACGATCATAAAACGTGGACAAAGTAATTTTGATGATAAAAGATATTGCAGCGATGGAATTAAGACTCTAGCGATTGGACATTATACAATTAATTTTGTCTAAACATTAGAAATAATGTTTGAAAATTTAACATTAGCAGATGGAGTTAATAGCAAAATAAAAAAAAATAATGGTCAATAGCCAACAATTATCATTTGAATTTAATGATGAAATTTCAGGTATTTGTTTTAGTAAACTTGACAGAATCAAACTCTCCCTTATTAGATCAGATGACAGCAAATACTTCAGTTATCTCGAAAGTTTACGAGACGAGCTTGCATTGAAATATGATAATTTACATAATCCAGTCAGCCAAAACCGGTATACCAAAATTAGTGTAGACTTGGACAGGTCAAAGGTTTTTGCAAAAGGTAGTAAGTATCTTCTCAGTAAGATAGCAATGAAAGAATTATTCGAATCTGATCGTAAAGTATCTGGTAGAGTTAAATTCTCGTTATATAATCATGATAGCACATATTACTTGATAGCGAGTGTGGAAATACTATGTGTTGGTCAAGAAATATAACCTTTTTAAAAAGAAAGATAATACTGTTCCAGCTTAGTTTAAAATCTTTTGTAAGTTATCTAACATATCATATGTGATTTAGATTTTACATTGTAAAAATTTTGTTTATTTTTTGGCTATAAAACTTATAATCAGTGAGTTTTAGTCTTTTTATCTCACATTTGTACTTAATTCACTGCATTTTGATCAAGCATAGGTATTAGTTGATCAAGTTAGACAACTCCGTTAAGCAAGGTATTAGTTGATCAAGCTAGACAACTCCGTTAAGCATAGCTTAGTAACAAGCAGTTGTCTGCTATGTTATGTGAACTTACATAAGACTAACGTTGGTTTTTTATTAAAAAGCATTTCAAACTCTCTAAAATGCATTTAACTCCAGAAGAGAACTTGCACAGACAAACAGACAGACACAAAATTCAAAAAACTGTAATTGTGACTATAAATATTCTAACTAACATACAAACAGACAGGCATAAAATTCAAAAAACTGTAATTGTGACTATAAAGCACATGAGTTTTAACTTCACACAGCAAGTTATTTTTAGATAGCATGTGCAGCATACGAATCATAAAACTTATTGATTTTTTTTACTAACTCCTAGCAACGGCTGATGAAACACAGACTTTTAACTGACAGAAATGCTGATTTTATACATATTGTATAAACCTCTCCAATGTATTTGGAAATTGAAATATTTTACAATGAATGTTATTTTATTCAGAAATCCACACTATAGTTTATAATAATTATGATTTTTTTTTATTCTGCATATTGTATTAGCCTGTGTAGTATTAGGTAACTATATAATAACTTTTTTAACATATATATATATATAAATGAAGTCCGGTGGCCGATTGCTAACGCGCTGGACTCTTGTGCTCAAGGTCTGTGGTTCGAATCTCATGACTGCCATATGGCGACGGGAGGCGATTTTGATGCCGAAAAAAAATTCCTCTCACCATATCACTTGGTGGGTGTAATTTTGCACTCCCTGGGTGATTATGATGGGGGTAGTGTGCAAAAATTTCTATTGAGCGTAGAGAAGGCATGTTTGTGCTGTCCTAAGATAAGTTTATGTGTAACTGTGCCGTCCTAGAGTTAAAGTTCTTAGAATTAAGTTTATATGTAACTGTGCCGTAAGATATAACCATAATCATATCTATATACACGTTTGTATGTCAGTCCTTATATGTAACCTCTGAACTTACTAGAATGTTATATGACAACCTAGGAGTTCACATGGGGTTAAACTGTGCTGTCCTAGGATAAGTTTATATGTAACCTCTGATCCTGCTAAGATGTTGTTTGACAACTTAGGGGATCACATGGGGTTGTATAAAACTGTGCTGTCTGTTTCGTCTTTCGAATTTCCTCTGATCCTGCTAAGATGTTTTTGGACAACTTAGGGGATCACATGGGGATTAACTGTGTATGTCCTAGGATAAGTTTATATGTAACTCTGATCCTTCTAGGATGTCATATGGCAACCTAGGGGATCACATGGGGTTAAACTGTGCTGTCTGTTTCGTCTTTCGAATTTCCTCTGATCCTTCTAGGATGTCACATGGCAACCTAGGGGGTCATATGGGATTAATTCAAATGCCCCTGAACTTGCTAGGATGTCATATGACAAGCTAGGAATTCATATGAGGTTGTGTTGTGATTATATGTTTTGTAAAAATATTTTTTATTTTTACTGTTTGATTTATAGTAGAAATATCGTTATCAAATAAAATATCAACCATATTATCAATAAATGTCATCACATCATCTGCCCAACCCGCTATTCTCACATCATTTTCAGTCGCGAATAACCAAACTGATCCATATTTTGGCGATATATGATATCCAACTTTTTTAATACAATCGCTTATTATTTTAGGTTTTATACCAGTATAACCTGAGGCTGATTTGATGGAATTAAATCTCTTACAAAATCTGTTTGTCAGATCAAATCCAACATGTCGGGTTGGATGACAGAAGGACATTATATATAATATTTTATTGTTTAATATACATTTTGTCTAAAACTATAAAAATAATTTCTAGAGTGTAATAGTAGTATAAGTAATTGAGTTGTTTCTATCTCAGAAACACCCCTACCCCAACAAAACATATTTTTGTCAGAAATATGAAAGTCATCATTTTAAGCTAAAAAAGGCTGCTGACAAAAATGCTAACGTATAACGTTTTTTTTGGGGGGGGTAGGGGGTCTCTGAAATAGAAACCTCGTATTACTTTTACTACTATATCCCTACCAGTTTTGTCATGATAGCTGGTCACATTAACAATCACGTACACATGCCACACTTTGTTGATGGTTTTGAAATAATGTTAGGCAGAATTATATTCTTTTGGGGAGGTCAAAGTCCAGGGTCACTGTGATTAAAATTATACAAATGGTTTGCACGAAATAGCACTAGTTGTGCGTCACAGACCCAGATCAAACTTTGTGGATAGCTCACACGTGGGTAATGGAAAACTGATGTTGATTTTTGGGTCAATAGTTGGAGCACTGGGTAGCCAAGTGATTTATTTAGAAGTAATAGTAATAGCCTTAGTTTCAACCTTTTACTATGGTTCTAAGCTTTTTTCAATCTATAGTTTTACAAGGTGTTCTTTACAAATGAAACAATTATTTAACATAGTCTTAACACTATGATGAGATGGCAATGATCGGTAAAGGCTAGCGCTTTAGAGCACTCGGACATCCGGGGCCACTCAGTAGGCTGCTAATCTAAGGTTTTAAGTATTTTTGTACCGTCAGCTTCACAAATTTTCTTCTTTGACCTAAGAATCATATACAAGTATAGATTGTCTAAACGCACTAGTCATTATAATGGTTAATATTTTACTTTTCTTAACAGGAAAGAACATTTGAAATCTCAATTTAGAGTGTTTAAAAATAAATTTGAACAATAATTTCTTTGTCATCTTCTCACATATTCACAAATAATTTTGTGATTATACCAGGATAAATGTTCCTGTGCATAAACATTTTTGTAAGTTATAGGTATATAGGTATTTGAGTAGGAAGACGGAATCTAGAGAGGCAGAGACACACATATATATATATATATATATATATATATATATATATATATATATATATATATATATATATATATAGAGAGAGAGAGAGAGAGAGAGAGAGAGAGAGAGAGAGAGAGAGAGAGAGAAGTTTGTCAAGAAGATCAGCTTTAAAATTCCTACCATCTCGTTTAAATAAAATATGACTCTTAGGTGATATGCATTCTACTTATCGGGGCCCCCACCACAGACACACACGCAGACGCAGACACAAGCATGGACGTATATTTATTTGTAGAAATAAAATTTGAAAAATGATTTCTTTATACTGGTTATGCTAGGCACATTAGCTTTAATTTGAGAATGTCAGTTTACTTTGTAATTCGTAGTACCTTCAAATTAATATTGAATTTGTTTAAGTTAATAAGGCATGACACATGATTTCAGTATTTTGAGTACGTTTCAAGCTATTAATCTCGCGCACGTATTTCTGTCCCTTTATTGAGTGGAACTTATACTAAACAAAACATCGTCAATAAATAATATTTAGCGTTATTGTGACCACAATCTGTAGCTTTTGTAGCTTTTGTATTATTTTATTGACTGGAGCATTATTTTTGCAGCTTCAAACTAAGAGAAATTAAGCATTCATGTGAAAAATGATTTACTTAAAATACATAAATATGCTTCAAACTGAACAGATAATTTGCAACTTCTATGAATAACCGTCATACCTGGAGAAAAATTAAATAAATAAGTTGGTATAAGAATCACTTGCTGACATAAAAACAGAGCAAACTTGGCTATAATATTTGTCTTCAGGGAATGGTTTCATCGAGTTTTCTTGTTATCGTTCAGTGATAGAGATGACCTGCATAATATGTGAATCAATATAGTCGTTAATGTCACCGCATTGTGTCTAATATTTGGTCCACTTGTTCGTCTGTCCGTCTCTCCTTCTTTGAAAAATTCTATGAACAAAACTAGACTCATGGTTTTCAGTGGATCGCAATGGCATTTGATAAAGGTGATGGTCATCATTTGACATCTTACATTTTGATACATCTTTGTACTAACGATGTGTAAGAAAGATTGACCGTTTTTACTTTCATGTGAATACAGCATCGTAATATATGATATAATTTTGTTAATGCATCTGATATCGCAGGTTTTAGTAGATTGCTATGAATCTTAGGTCATATTATGACCATCATCAGAAAGTATGCAATGTGACCATTATACTGAAGCTATGTTTGGAAGCTTTATGTACCATTTCGGATAAACTGTAATTATGTTCTATATACCTTCGTTTAATATCGGCATTATCTCTGAGGAACAGAGGAAAACATGAATCATTCTGGCCTTACCATGCGTAGAATATTTTAACATTTACATTTCCCATAAATAATTACTTTCGATAATTGTCAACTCTCTAAATTGAAATGCTATGTAAACTTGTATTCCATTCCTACCTCCTATTGTGCCGGGAAGAAAGGATAAACTTTGCACTTAAGTTCTATATACCTTCGTTTCATATCGGCATTGTCACTGAAAAAATTGCCAGACCTATTTCCTCGATGACTTAATAAGGACATTTGCTGTGATACACTGGAAGAACCATCAACCTGATTAAAATCGAGATCATAAAGATAACGGAGATATGAGGTCACCTTCTGATAATTAATATTTTCTTTCATCATTACGATTTACCTGTATACTTATGTTCTATATACCTTCGTTTAATATCGGCTTTATCTCTGAGAAAATAGAGGAAAGCATGAATCACACTTCATTGCTCCCTGGCCTTACCATGCTTGGAATATTTTAACATTTATATTTCCCACAAATAAATACTTTTGATAATTGTCAACTCTCTAAATTGAATGGTTATGGTAGCGTTAATATGCAAACTTGTATTCCATTCGTACCTCCTATTGCACCGGGAAGAAAGGATAAACTTTGTACTTAAATTCAATACACCTTCGTTTCATATCGGCATTGTCGCTGACAAGATTAACTCGATGAGTTAATAAGATAGTATGTATATATTAAGAACATTTTCTGTGATACATTTGAAGAACTGTCAATCGGATTAAAATCCAGATCCCAAACATAACGGAGATCTGACAGACACCGATATGAGGTCATCTTCTGATAATTAATTTTTTTTCTTTCGTTATTATTATTTACAGATATCTGATTGGCAAGGCCCTTTAGAATCCTTTGGGTTCATAACCGTATAAACCCATTTATTTTCATTTTAAGTCACACCAGTAGTATTGATAGCTGATGATCCTCTCTCAGAGACCCCCCTGCCCCCCAAAACGTTGTACGTTAACATTTTTGTCAGCAGCCCTTTTTAGCTCAAAATAATGACTTTCACATGATAAGGCTTTTTCTAACACATTTTCTGACAAAAATATGTTTTGTCGGGCAGGGTGGGTCTCTGAGATAGGATACATCAACTATCTCTACTACTATGACAGTCTCTCTTACTTATTAGTCAAAATGTTATATTAAACAAATGAAATATTATATATATAATGTATCACTATAATGCAGTCCGACATGTTGGATTTGATCTAACAAATAGATTTTGTAAAAGATTTAATTCGATCAAAGCAGCGTCAGCATATACTGGTATAAAACCTAAAATAATAAGCGATTGCATTAAAAATGTAGGCTATCATATATCGCCGAAATATGGGTCAGTATGGTTATTCGCGACTGAAAATGATATGAGAATAACGGGTTGAGCAGATGATGTGATGACATTTATAGATAATATGGTTGATATAATATTTGATAAGGATATTTCTAAGCAAAAATATACAGCGCGGGGTGACATTCGGTCTACCATTCCATAGTTGTATCAGATAAACCTAATGAGGTTCCGAATCTTTGTTTAGACATTTACCCCCAAGAGAACCCCTAAATATCCGTAACCGAAACTTTAGAGGCTCAGAGGGTTGTCCGTACGTGTAGGTCTTATTTTAGTGACCAATCAGATTCTGTTTATTGCCTTACAAGAATTCTTAGATATCCGTAACCGAAACTCTAGGAACTCAAAGGCTGATTGGTCTTTGTGACCTGGAATCTCATTAGGTTTATTTTTAGTTTTGCGATTGTATCTTTTGGAATGGCCCTTGTGTGGGGTACCCCTTTAGTGAAGTCACAAGGTCACGACCTCATATCACCCCCCGCTGTATATTTTTGATGAGATGATATGATGATGATGATATGATATGATGAAATGCCGTCTTCACGCCAGCACACCAACCCATAATGATCAACCAATGGGTGATTCACAAAAGTGAATCCACCAGGTGTTGACGTAGTGGATTGGTGTACTCTGAAGACGGGGGGGGGGGGCTGGAGCCCCCAATAGATTATAAATCTTGGCCTAAAATCGCCTCCCGCAGACATATGTCTTTCTCAGGTTTCGAACCATGACCCGCAGGATGAGAGTTTCAGCACGTTATCAATTGAGCTATCGGACGCATTTACGTGTTTAAGTTAAAATAGTTATCATATGGTTACCAAAAGCACAGTAGCCCTAAAAACTACAGTGTTCGATTTTCTTAACAAAAACCATATTTTATTTTTCCAATTTCCAAAAAATATAGAAATATATAATTCTGCATAACACGAATAATACTATATAGCCGATTTCTTAACATATGGGCAACATAATTCTCTGTTCGCCGTTAGAATAAAATAATCAATAACAGACCTAATAACTACAGCCAGTCACTAGCAATAAAATATTGATTGCCTGTTATGCACTCTGTGAAACCTGTAAGTGGATGTTATGTAAACAAAGAAAACAGTATTATTATTTTATCAGTTTGGAGCGAACTGCATAGAAGAAATCAAATAATTTGTATCCGCATATGCGTTCTTGCAAGTGGAAGTAAACTACAGACAAAAAATATGTAATAGCATTATGCAGATCATAGATTTTCTTGTTTGTTTCACTAATTAATTAATAACAAAACTGCACAGACTAAAATGTGCCCTCGCATGATACATATAACCGGATCTGGTAATGTTGGCATTTTATCAAGTCATATACGGTTGGCCTTAGGGAGAAAATCTACAGTATTATTATTTACGTAAAGGAAATTTCTAGTTATTTTAACAAATACAGAACTGCACCAGAATTTGTAAGTCTTAAAAATGCTGTCATATTTACATTTCACTCAAGTATATATTTTATATTCGACAACTCGCGAATGATTTTAAACTAAACCTTAGCGTTATTATCTCCCTTTTTTAAAAACTATATTTCTAATCCTATGGAAAGTATGTCCACATTCGCTATTAAGTATAACATGTTTTCGTAATTATATAACAGAAACTTAATTCTGCCAGATACCTTACGGCGACTTTCGAATAGCTCTTTCATTGCTAATTTGCTTAGAAGATATTTGCTACCTTTTGCAAAAACTTTTGACCTGTCCAGGTCGATATTAATTTTTGTGTACTGACCTTGGCTTATTGGATCGTGTAAATTTTCATATTTTTGTGCAAGCTCGTCTCGCAGATTTTCGAGATACGGAAAATACTTGCTATCGTCTGTTCTAATAAGAGAAAGTTTTATTCTATCAAATTTACTAAAACAAATACCTGAAACTTCATCATTAAATTCAAATGATAATTGTTGGTTATTTACCATTATTTTTTTTATTTTGCTATTAACTCCATCGGTTAATGTTAAATTTTCAAACATTATTCTGATGCTTAGACAATATTACTTAAATAATGTCCAAGTGCGAGAGTATTAAGTCGGTCTTTGCAATACCTTTTATCATCGAAATTACTTAGTCCACGTTTTATAATTGTATTTGTTTCAAGTTTATGATAATTAGTCCTAATTACATTGGTTTTAATAAAACTGACGCTATTGTTAAGAGCAGCTTTGAAATCCTCAAAATGCATCATCTTTTTCACATATCCGCGAGGGATACCTTTAGCTTTCTTGGTCAGTCTATTGTCATCTAATATGACAGCATACATTTTGCTCCTTAGTCCAACAAACTCTCTCACTGGTACAAACATAAATTCATCTTTCATTTTTCCAATAACTTTCTTGTTAGAATTATCATGAAATTCACTACAAGTTGGATAATCTGATAAATCGAACAAATCTTTATTATCGTAAATATTCTGATAGACATTATCACATTTTATATTATATACTAACGAGTCAGTATCAGTAAATAGCAACTCCGAATCTGGCCACATTTTTTTGGTAAAATTGTAATGAAAATCGTACATCAATCACTTTGATATATCAAGTACAGCTGCACCAACATAGATTGGCTTATTTAACTTTAAATTTGTCTTTCGTCGTTGTATTGCGGCAAGATTTTCATTAAATATTTTCATACTAACTAATTTATTTCTGCAATTGATATCATTAACGATCTCAATCGAAACTCTCCTGCGTATATTTTCCATAGTCTTACCAAATACTGAGTTGTTCATTAACTTGAAAAGGTTTTTCTCAAATTCGGTTTTAGCTACGGCACGACGTTTTGTATTTAGGTCAATATAATCCGCCATCCACCGCGACTGATTAAACTTTAACACGCGATGGACTTTTCTCAGAATTAGTCCAGCATCTACTGCTTGCTTTAGATTTTTGTAATGCATGACGTAATTTCTTTTATCTAACAAATTTGGAACTAGCTTGTTAACGATAGAACATTTTGCCGTTGTCATTGCTCGTTGTTCAGGCGATAATAAACTGTAATCAATCGTCATCGACTCTGCGCAAAACGGATAGTCGTTATGTAGATCATGTAACGAACTGGGATAGTCTAGATCAACTTCAACAAAGTATGAAATATCTTTCGGAAGATTTTCTTCAGTTTCTTTGAGAAATTGGTTTGGAGTTATCCAATGAAACCCACCGCAAGGCATTGACTGTGACATGGCCCACCCATACAAATTCACACAACCGAGATAAATAATGTAACTCGACGAACGATTTTTATCGTGATTTTTTAGGTATTTATTATTAGCCGCTGCATATTTTTTTGTTATGACGCTAATTCCGCCTCTGATGCCTTTTTCAATAAAGTTAAACATATCGACATCTGTTAAAAGATCTAATTCTATTTTGCTAGTTTTTAGTAGAGCGTCCCAAGACAGCCCCGGAGCAGAATAATACCAACAGGGGTCTAATCCGTAATTTGCATGACTAACCTGACGAAAATTTTTGAAAACATCTGCTAGCAATAATACATCCGTTTTCAGATATAAATCGTGATAATCGCCAAATGTTTTACAGGCAAATTTATTCCACATATCTTGTGCATATTTATACTCGTCGTCGCTGATGTTTGCATTTTTGAGCTGCGAGTAAAATTTATCTTTGTCAGGTAGAGAAGTTTCATTAAATCTGCTCCAATCGTCAAGATATTCGTAAGGAAAGATACCTTTTTTTGTCAGATCGACATAGTTTTCACCGAAGCAGCTTCGCAGATTATTGAAATTACTGCAGCCTTTAACGAGCTCGTCTAATGATGCTGCCATAAATTGTATGCTGTCGATAAAGCGTAATTTGCCGAGGGTCACCGACATATACTTTTCAAAATTATTTGGAATACATTTTATCACGTTATTCAATTTTAGTTTAGCTATAATGTTTTTATCACCAAAAGCTTCTACAATTATGTGACTGTCATAGCCACGAAAGTTATGTAAAGCTACGGGAATAAAATCTGGAGCATGAAATTTCAAATTGCAACTGTTATGAGCTGCTCCGCGATATTGACCGGTCAAATGACAGTGATCTCGCACCTTGGAGTCCCCCAGCAACTGTTCGCAAATATGACAATTAACTGCCTCATCAAAGTCGAGTTGTTGTTTAGACGTTATTCTGATCGGAGCTGTTCTAAGTAATCTGTTAGAAATTGTATTAACTTCGTCTATTAAATTTTTTAGTAACCACACGGCTGGATTTTCGCCTTTATATAACCTTATCGGAGATGAAAATATATTGCTAGCGCAACAAACTACTTTATAAGCTACACCGCAAGGAATATGCTGTTGTATTTTTCTGGTACTTGATTTGTTCGGATTATTTTCAGCTCCAGCTACGGGAACGAGTAGACACTCGAAATCGGCGTAAATAACAAAAGGAATACTTAGTTTATGATCATAATTTTTAAATTTTAATATTTTTTCTTTTTCGCTAGGCATAGTTATTCTTTGAACATTAACGCAGTATTTGAGATGCTCTTGCAGTCTTTCATTGTTAGTAAAGCCGTGCAGACATCTGTAACAGAAATATTTTTTGTTTTTGTTTTTACTGTACTGTCCGCTAACTAATCCGTTAATGTTTTTTATCCAACAATAATGTCCCTGAAAAAATAAAAAAATTTATTGTCTTTTGCGAAGCATTTTCTGAGATATATCTAGGGTAAACATTTTCTCGTTCTTCTAGTCTGAAAACATTTACTGAGATACCGTTTTGTTTTTCAAACTTTGGTATATTATTTTCTGCTACTGGAAAGTTGATGCCATCAAAATTGAGTTCGTCTTTGTGCGGATAATACTTGTTGACGCGATCGGAATTTTGTTCTTTGAGAAACATCGCGGAAAGAATAGACCACTGGAAACATTTGTCATCGTTGTTTTTGACATTTATACAGCACTTTTTGTTTTTAATTTTTTGAGGAAGATCCACGTACAAATTGCCGTGAAGTACGTTATATTTTGCTGTGTGAAATAAAACTGCTTTTATCATTTCAAATTTCCATCCTCACCCTGACGAAGTAAATTCTTCTAGTTTTTTGTTTATTTCTTGATGTATTTCATCGGCGACCATGGCAATGTTTGTTCCAGTTAATATCTTCCTCGATTTAGCTGTTAAATAGGGCTCCGAGATTTCGCTCTCAAAACTTTTTGTTTCAAAAATTACTTCAAGCACATCTTCGACTGCGTGTAACTTTGATAAAATCGTATGATATTGGACTATGAGTTTGATACTTTTATGAGCCGCAAGTTATTGAGCTATAACGGGTTGTAAAAGATGATATAAATTTGTAGAGCGAAAATTAGCTAATATGGTCTGATCGTCGAGTTTATAACTGTTATCATAGCCTGAAAATGCCGAAGCAATTTTTTCGGATTTGATAATGCTCTTTTTGGCAATGTTTCGCAATTTCAACATTATATGTATATAGTAATATTGTTTATTTAATTGAAATTTTTTAATTTTTTTAATTAGAGATATGAAAAAATTTTATATATATATATATATATAATGACAGAAATCTTGACATATCTACCACTGACAGCGGAAGAGCAAGAAACGTATCATGTACATCCGAAGTATAACTTATATGCTGGAAATGCATTAGGTTCTGTTATCAACATAGCAACTAAAAGAGCTATTGGCGTACCAACACCAGCTGGGATGTTAATTTCAGTAAATGGTGCAGAAAGAATCGAAATGTTTAGAAAAGATTTTATTTATACTTTATTTGTCGGAGATATTCCAGAAGGACAGCGAGTATGTAGGGCAAATGGCGCAGTTGCTGATGATAATATCGAAAATTTAGGCTTACAAGATGAATTTCAACATCACCCAATATTTGATCTATATGAAGCAAATGATAAGGGAATTATTCGTCATATAAAAACAAAAAAAGTTATTGGAAATTTACATAATAGTGGATATCTATGGATATAACGCTTTTAATAACGCTATTCCAGCTGGTTTAGTTATCGATCATATTAATAAAATTAAAACAGATAATCGTTTGGAAAATTTAGATTTGGTCACGTCAAAAGAAAATACTAGAAGAGGAATTAGTGGTGGTAACAATTTTAAATATCCTGCTAAACAAATAATTTCAATAAATCTTGAAACATTTGAAGAAATGAAATTTAAATCGATAACAGCTGCTGGAAAATATCATAAAATTTGTTGCCAATCAATAAAAGATGTTGCTAGTGGCAGAACAAAATCAGCAACTTCTATGATAACATTTGATCAGTTTAGTTTCAGATACGATAATTAATAATGTTTTCCAGATCATTACGAGAAAGACAATTATGAGCAAATTCCATGATATCTTCGCGATTTAATCGTAACGTTATTATTTTATTTATATCAAGTTTTATTTTATCCGCCGCTGTTAACAAAAATTTATCGGATTCACCTGATGCTATTATAACATCAACAAAATAAAAATTATATCCTAGCAAGCAATTTCGAACTGCTTCGGCTAATTCATTTTTGTTTAGTATATTAACTCTACAATGATATTTTATTTCCATATTATATATTAATTAGATAAAAAGATTATTATCATAATGAGCTTAATCGAGAGATTAGCTCAACTTTACTCGGAAGATTTTGTTTCAGTTCCTAATGTCACATTAAAAAATATCACCGACGACAGATTTGTTGATTATACTGAAAAAGACATTTTGTATAACTATGACGATGACGAAGATGATGTTGTTGTTAGCAAGAAACATTTAAGTAGACCAACAACTGGGCGGTATGATGTTAAGTACCACATTGCCAAAAAAATATTAAAATATAATTTTAGTGTTGCCGAGCACCAAATATTTTGGCAACTTATAAGGCCTTTTCTGAACGTAAAAGTACCGGGACAACAAAGAAACGTAAAATACGATTTCATTTTTGTTAAAATATTTAATTTAATGCCAGTCGATGATGCGAGAAAATTACACTTAATTTCTTTATGTAAACCAGTAAAATGTAAGTCGGTACTAAGAAAATACGAGCAAATTTAAAATAATATTATTCAGTCGATGCAGTCGATGCAATCGACTTAGTTGGTACCCAACTATTAAATTTATCGCTATATCCGCGCCATTTAACTAAACTTTTGTTGCCGCGCTTTTTAATAACTTTTTCAATAACAAACATATCTTGTTCTGTTTTCTGAAGTTCTTGTTCGTAAAAACTGCCAGTTATAGGTTCTCCTAATAAATCCTTCAACGAATATGTAACTGGTATTGTTAAAAGTACTTTATCAACAACAAATACTTCTTCGCTCCAGTTCGGAGTAAATCCCTTTTCAAACGTTTTTTTCATCAATGAAATTCTAACTTTATCGCCAACTTTAAATTTATGTCTTCGGTACATGTTTTCGTTAGCTAGTATTGGATTTGCAATCGCGTCATTTGGTGACATTCTAGTGGTTCGATGTTTCGTGTTATTATATTCGTCAACAATTTTCTGTAAATTGTCGATGTATTTATTCGTGTTTTTAGCCGTCAAATATTTGTGAATTTTTTCGTTAAGCGTGCGATTAAATCGCTCGACAATGACGCTTTTCCCCTCATTTCCAGTAACGTATTTTTTAATGTTATTTTGTTCCAAAAACTGCTCGAACTTTTTGTTAAAAAACTCTGCTCCGTGATCGGTCCAGATTCTATTCGGCTTTCTTTCTGTAGTAGTTATTATGTGCTTTAGCGCGTCAATCATCGATGTCCCTGTTTTATCAGAAACCGGTACACTAAATGCATATTTACTGAAAACATCGATAACATTAAAAAGATATCTCTTATTATCGTTAAATTGAGCTAGATTTGACATATCAACTAAATCTATTGCCCAAATGTCATCAACAGCATTTGCTACAACCTTGCGTCGCGGAAACTTTTTTTTTTAGGTCTGTGTAGTTCGACTGCAAGCGACGTTGTCGCTGGGTCATCATATAAGTCTCTACCGAGACCAAGTTTATATTTTGCTCCAATAATACCCTGTACCAGCCTTCGGTCAACACGCTCTCGTATATTTTCTGGTTTCATTTCGCGAAGTTCGTCTAACATTACTTTGTCGCAGCTGTGTTTTGTTTCGCCACTAGGTTGCTCAATATCTCTGTAGCAGATATCATGACGCATTGCTATTGCGTCAACTTGATTGTAAGGTTCTTGTCCTGGCAGCGGATTATCATTTTCGTCAAGTTGCTCATCAAGCGGATTCCACGGGCCAGTATATTTATGGCCTGGCAGTGTCCAACCACCTTTCGGTTTCGGCAGTTTGCCAATTAATTTACGTATATCTATGCCCGTTCCAATTATTTCTCTGTTATTGCATTTCTGGCAATATGTAACAATTTTATTTTGCTCGAGACATAAATCTCTATCAACGTCGCAGTTGCATGTCATTATTTATTTAGTCGTCTACTAAAATAACATCAGGACAACCAGCCCCGGACTTTGTTGCTGGCAAAAACATACTTTTTCTTTTTCCACAAATTGCGCAAATACTTTTCAGCATTATTCTATTATTCTTCGTTTTTTCCGTTTTTTCGTCTTTATTTTCTGTTTTAGTTTTACACTTGAGACAATATGTTGACATTGTTATATTTGTAAGTTTATACAAAATTAATCGCGATCTCATCATTAGCGTGAGAGGGTTGTTTGTCAAATTGCAAAATAAACTTTAAAAAAATCTGGATTTTTGGTCATCTGTTTAATGAACATTATGCAATAATATCCACAAGCGGAAGTTCCAACTGGTTGAATTTGATTAGAAGAATAATTTATTATTTTGTTTTTACTCATATATCTTTTTACCGCGTCACTTGGTGGAATTCCGAACGAGTCGAAATAGTTGTTATCAAAAACAGCTACCCAATGAGTACCAGATCCGTCATTAAAATCTTGTATATTTATAACACACGAACCCAGCAACGATGTCGCTGGCGATGCAATCGCCGCAAGTTCATCTTTGGAATAAACTCCGTGAAAATTTTTTACTTTTTTAAGTTCTTCAAGTATATCAAAATTACTTAACGCAGGCCGCGACTTTATCTCCTTGTTCCTGGCAGCATTAGTACTCTTCCTCGTCCTAACAGACCCGGCAATAGACTTCCCGCTAATCCTGCCAGTAATGGGGCTATTGGAAGAAATCCACCTTGTGTCTTTTTTTTCGTCGTCGTTTTTCTTTTCGTCGTTGTCTTTTTTCGCGTCGTCTTTCGTTTAGGCATTATATTTAATCTTTAGACAAAAATTTTCTTTATTCCACTACCTTTAACTGCCTTTTCTGATGCGCCAGATACTGCTCCTGACGCTGCTGCTAGCCCTAATGTACCTAACACTGGCAAAATTTTAGGTAGTAATGTTTTGGCTATTACTGATAGTACCGGACCGAAGAAACCGCCATGTTTTGACATCGCAGTTATTTGTGCAGCGCTTAAATTTAAAACGAAAAGGTTTTTGCGATCGTATTTATTTGCTTGATTTTTGGTTAGCAATAATTTTGTTAAAGTCCCCAAAGCATCTGGGTTGATCTTCAATGAAACCGGCCTCCGCTTCGCAACAGCAGTTGCTAATTTTTTAGCTTGGCCATCAGTTAAATGTATTTCTTTTATAATATATTTTGTCATCTTATATAACGATACAGATTAAACTTGTATTGTCATTTTACCTCCAATGGAGTCGATTGTAACAGATCTGTCGCTTAACACTAACGCATATACGTTTAACGCCGCTGCTGGAACGGCTCCGAGTGTCCAAGTGATTTCAATATCAGCTGTGCTGTCTACAGATCGCTCGCTATGTTTACTAACATCAAAGTAAAATATCGGATAAAGTGTACGAAATTCCTCTACTGATATTTGAGTTCCATCTCCAGTATCTTGATATTTCTGCATTGAGTCGAGAAGGTACATGTACGGTCTAGTAATGTTTTTATTCTCATTATCTGCAAATTGCATTCGATCGCTCGTTCTGGATATTGCTTTGAATTTATTCTAGCATATATTCGTCTAACATCAGCGTTATCAAATACTCCATTATTTTGTAGTTGGCTTCCACGTCGAGCTTGTTGCTGAAATACAACAAATAACTGACGCGGCAGCTGTTCACTCGATGTTGTTGTAACTCGCCATGTGTAGTCGGTGGTATTCGGAACCGCTGTTTGATATACTTTATGTTGCTGAAAATGAATTTTATTCGTGCGTTTTTCCAGCATACTATCTAATTCTAACATTTTAGTGACTGACGGAGTTATTCGTGGCAACCACAGCGCAAGTTTGTTTATGACAAATTGCATATCATCCTCAGCATTTCTAAATAAACAATCGTTTTGTTCTGCTCGATCTAAAATAAGCGTATGTTTAACTCCACGAAATACTTTATTATAGTCCCTGCAAAAGCCAAGTATTGTACTTAACGGCAGCATCATTGTAATCTGACGTGATACTGCTGTAAGTGCTCTTCGCTTAGCATAACCTTCATTATAACGTGCACTTTTAAAACCTACTATATTATCGTTAACTAAACCTAACATCGCAGTACCGTCATCACCTGCACCTGGTGCAGTTATACCAAGATTATTACAGGCTGCAGTAAGCGAGACTCTTGTAGCGTCTGCATTAGCGTCCGCAGCTGGTGCGGCTATACCAAGAGAACCAGCATAAAGAATAAGAAAATTTCTCACATTTGCAGCGCTTGCAGCAGCATTAGCTCCAGCTACAACTGCTGTCTTTGGAATAAATTCTACAGATCCCACATCTACAGTTCCAGTATCTTTAAACCACATCATGTTAGTTGCAGTTGATTTGGAGTAATCGTCAGAAAACGAAACGATATTTAAGATCGTACTTGCAACTTGTAAGTGACTTGAAATATCTTCAACAGTTTGATTAGCCAGCTGATATCGAGCACTTCTAAACAAACACCAACCATTGTTTATAAGAGCTACTTCTACGTTAGCTGCAATTGCGGCAGGTGGAACAGCTGTTGTCATAATCTGGCCACGAACTTCCAACTTTGCTTTGTGAGGCAGTAGAAATACGTCCTCATCTCTGGTATTAAATGTTCTAACGCCAGTTTTATTAGGTTCGTTAGAATTTTCATCAAGATATTCAACATACTCAAATTATGTTACTGTGTTGTCTGTGTCATAGGTTTCTGCAAAATCGAGATAATTTTTCACAGACATTTTTTTATTTTATTAGGTTATATAAAACTATTGCGGCGTTGTAACTTTAGATATTAAATTTTGTATAATCTGCTCGCCCTTCGGTGACAAAAGTTTTTTCGTTGTTGTTATCATCGCGCGTTGGGTTTCTTTTGTTGGTGCGATTTCTGAAATAACTTGCTTGATTGACGCATGCGCCTTAGGTTCGCCGTTTATTTTATCAGATATTTTTTGTCCCACTGCAGTTCCAGCAGCAGATGCAGCTCCAGTTGCAAAAGCTTTACCCGCGTCAAGTGCAATTGGCGCAACTTTACGAGCTAATCCTGGAATATTTTCAACAATTTTAGTAAATATATTTCCGAAAAATCCTCCTACTATTTTTCTTCTGTAAACTTTATTCTGTTTCATTATATCTGAGGTTGTATAATTTTGTTGTCAAATCTTTCAAAAAATATGTTTACTGTTGTTCGCCTACGCAACGCGTAGGTGCACGTAATAAGTAACAACTTCGTTATTAAAATCCAACTGTCGTCCAGATTGGTCAGTCAATTGCATATTTACTTCTGTTATTTGGTTTTCAACATTTAGCGGATAATAAATAATATGACGAGGACTAATTTGCATAAGAGAACCTGGTGGAACTTCTGGCGAGAAACTGTATATAGTTTGCCCTTTGCTGCCTTTGGCTGAATAAGAACCAGATGCTTTCGAGCAATTTACCAATATTGTGTTAACTTCAGTTATATTTACTGGCAATTCACCGTCAAACGTAATAGGCGTTTTAAGAGGAGAAATAGCAAAATATGCATTGTTTGTAAACCCTATCATTTGTGCTATACTTTTTGATGGAAAACTAATTGACGCATCTTTTAATGTTATTCTAGCTCGCAATGTATTATAATTTGGTGCCAGCTCAAAATCGTCTGCATTACCATCATTTTTTGCTATAATTTCTTTTATCGTTTTATTTAGATCAGTTATGTTGTAAGCTCCTTGTGGAATTTAATTTTTAACAATTTTATATCTGTAGAAGATTGTGAATTATAAGAAAACTCAAACTCATCATTTACTCCAGTCTTAACGTTTGCCATGGCATTCCAACAAGTGCATGAAATTAGTCCAATTTCGTATTGTTTTTCACGATCTAGTTCTATTGGCGGAATATACTTCGCGCTATCTTTATCAGATTGGCTAGAGTCGAGTAATAGCGTCGCTACCATTTATTATTCTATTTTTATAAAATTAAGTCGCCGCGATTAAGTCGCGGTGCAAAGTATAGTATTCGTCAGATGTTAATAAATTTCTCGATCTCAAATTATCACGTATGTCGATGATTTCATTGTCGATTTCAGCACCAACATTTCCTGCTTCTTTTGATGATATCAATAGCATTAATCTGCCGATCATTTCAGTAACTGATGCGAATATTCTGACTCCAGTTCCTGTTTTTTCTCCTCTATATTTTTCTGTACGAGTTTTATCTAATGTAAGAAATTTTCTTTTAAAATCCCAACCCCTACCAAAAGGTTTTTTTCTACTGTTTTCTGCTGTTTTTCCAAACATGAAAGCAATAATACCTTTTCTCATTCTATCATAAAGTGAAATCATATCTGTCTCTTTTGTGACTGTATTTAACTCATTTCTAGCAGTAGCACCGTCATCCTTTATTACAGTTAATTTATTGATTAATTCCTCATATTTTGCATCTGTCCATTTACTTATATTATTAATACTTTTTATACTTTCTTTCTCTAAAAATTCATCATATTCATAATCTTTTATCTCATTATTTACTCTTTTTATATACCATTGTCTTTTCTCTCCAACTTCCATAAACCTTACAGTAAGCTCACCAACTCTTTCTTGCTCCTCTTTAATATCTTTTATTTCTCCTGATAAATTTGTTAAAATATTTTTAACTTCTTGTGTTGTTAATGCTGCTAATCTTCGTTCACGTTTCAGCGGATTATTTATTAGCCGATTTATTTCAGCTTTTCTCGCAGCAGGATCAGCTATATTTGCTGTAAGTGCCTCAGCTAATTTTCTTTTTTCTTCTTCAGATCTCTCAATAATTCTTCCAGCAGCTGCTTCTTGTTGTTCTTTAACTAATCCAATCAAACCTTTTTCTTGTAAGTTTTTAGCTTCTTCTTCTGATAGTGGTTTAGTTTCAGGTTGTTTTCCAAGTAAAGCCTCAGTAACTGGTTTGAGAACTGTAGCTGCTGTTTCTGCTGCAGCAACTTGACCACGTCGAGCTTGTTGTACTAGCTGTTTAAATTTTGCCTGAGACTGCGCAAGTTTTTTTAGATTTTCTATATGTTTTCTGTACTTTGCTTGTTTTTCCATTAATTATATACTATTTTCTATAAAAATTATTGTAGATATTTTTCAATACAACATCGAAACATTTTATTCTTATCATTCGTTAACTTATCGAACAAAAAGAAATCGTATCTATTTGCCGTTGCTTGACGGTACAGTTCAATAAATTTATCTTTTGTTACGTCGCCGCATTGTTCGTTCGCGATATTTCTAACGTCAACATTGTCAAGTCCTGGAAAAAATATAAAACAGCCAGTATTTCGCCTAATAAATCTGTCAACATTATAATATCCTTGAGCGAGATAAATAGAATTACATTTCTTATTTCGCGAAAGTGAAAAATACGATCTGATTTTATTCATTTCCTCGTTGTTTAGCTGAATATCATCAAAAACAACTATTTTGTGTTCGGACAAATCGAGTTGATTAACTGGAACAAGTTCTTCCGGTTGTTTGATAATAAAGAAATCTTCGCCAGATTCAAGATCGTCACGAAGTTTGTCATTATAATTGTTAAGTAGCTCGTACTTATCCTGTTGGGGATTAATTGTGTAAATATAAACGCGATCGTAGTTAAAATTATCTCCTAAAAGTAAATTCATAAGCAAATTTGTTTTGCCCGATCCAGTTCTACCAACTATAAGATAATGACAATCTGGAAGTTCATTGTTATGTTTATGTTTCACCAACCGCTCTGTATCAAAGTTTAATATGGACGATTTTGCCATTATACAATTTTATGGTATATAATTTTGTCAAGCAGTAAATAAATAATGAGTTTTTATTCAAAATTTGGAACATTAGTAGGAGATTCAACAGCTGATAAGCAAGACTTATCCAAATATGCAACTCTTGATCAGCTCAAAAATGAAATTACTAATTTGTTAAATATCACAAGTGTCGATCAAAATGAAGTTGTTATTTTTCAAGATAAAGAAGGGCGATTAAAAACGAGTAATATACAACTATCAGATGTTCTTGTACGAATTCCCACCGCGGCTGTTAATAATATAGTTATTTTTGCCGATCAAGGTAAAATACAAGATTCGGGTAAGTCCGTTAATGATTATGTTAGGAAAGCTGGCGATGTATTTACTGGTGACATTGTTATGTCAGGAAAAAAAAATTACATATCTGGGAAATCCAACCGCAGATACAGATGCAACAACGAAAAAATACGTCGACGATCAAGAATCTAAGTATGTGTCAGTGCGTGGTGGTATTATGTTTGCATTTCTCAATATGAACAATAATGGTATTAGTAATCTCAGAACACCAGAAACAGATTTCGACGCCGCAACTAAAAAATACGTCGACGATAAGGAAATTCCAATAACGACTTCGTTAACGACAATTAATGATGGAATTGCTGCATTTAGAACTGATTATATTAATCATGTACAAACATTTCTAAATTTTCGTAGAAATGTAAACAGAAATATTAACGATTTTTTTGGAACTCCACCAACTGTTATTATTAATCTCGCTGACATTAACACAAAACTCAACGATATCACTAGTGGTATTCCTAATATCGTTGAAAAAAAAAATCTGATTAAAATTCCTCACAAGCAAATCTTCAACGTGGTATACACAGTAGGATCAGGATTAGGAATATGGACATTGCAAGATAAAACTCTTAAACATACCGCAGAGATCACTGGTGTATATAGGCTATCCATATTTAGCCTTGCAAAATTTACTATATTTACCACATTTCCATGGCGTCATTCGACTGATACTTTTTCTGGAGTTGTATCTGTTATAATAGATAAGGATGCTGAGGAGACATTTCTACTCGACCCACCTGATAAAAATTTAGTAAGAGTGGCATACTGGTGGTGTCTGGAATTTGTAGCCGAAACTCCACGAATATATACTTAAATAACGAAATAAAATATGTAAACAAATATCATATAATGAAAAAAAATATAGTCGATTTTAATCATATTTCAGAAAACATTCCCAAACAAGATGTTGACGCCTTAATGGAATATTACAGATATTATCATAAAAATCTTTGGTGCGTCAAAAAATGTTACAAATACTATGCAAAAATACTGCGAGTGATATCATATCTACCGCTGCTAATGACAGGCTCTGGTATAATTTCAAGTGGCGCATCATTAAATCCATTTTTGTTAATAATATCTGGTGTCGGTGTTTCTCTTGCAGCAGCTTGTAAAAAAGTTGAGCCTCGACTCGCGACTAAAAAAATGCTTGCAAAACAGCAAGTATAACTTATAAAAAATTACTTGATCAAATTCGATCTTACTTGCGTGGCATAAAATATGATATGGACGATTTAATACGCGAGTTCCGCATTATTGATAGTATGTTAACAGATATTCTGCCAATGAGAGTCAGCAAATACGAAAAAGATTATAATAAAAAGTAGATGTTTAATTTTGTGTGGCTTTATCAAATAATATATCAACCATATTATCGATAAATGTCATCACATCATCTGCCCAACCCGTTATTCTCATATCATTTTCAGTCGCGAATAACCATACTGACCCATATTTCGGCGACATATGATAGCCTATATTTTTAATGCAATCGCTTATTATTTTAGGTTTTATACCAGTATATGCTGACGCTGCTTTGATCGAATTAAATCTTTTACAAAATCTATTTGTTAGATCAAATCCAACATGTCGGACTGCATTATAGTGATACATTATATATATAATATTTCATTTGTTTAATATAACATTTTGACTAATAAGTAAGAGAGACTGTCATAGTAGTAGAGATAGTTTATGTATCCTATCTCAGAGACCCACCCTGCCCGACAAAACATATTTTTGTCAGAAAATGTGTTAGAAAAAGCCTTATCATGTGAAAGTCATTATTTTGAGCTAAAAAGGGCTGCTGACAAAAATGTTAACGTACAACGTTTGGGGAGGCAGGGGGGTCTCTGAGAGAGGATCATCAACTATCAATACTACTACACCAACCTGCACTACTTTACATATACTCAATGTATGAATATATCACTCAAAGTCTGACGTCTTACGTAACATTTTAGTTATGCACCAAATACTGAACCTTTGTTTTCAAATAAATAAGATATCTTAGCTAATGCTACAAGTAAAATACGCTTTAAAGGAATACATAAACATCGTCTACTGACACATCGTGATGTCAAGATATGACAGTACTGTGAACAATTCATCAGTGTGTTTGTATTAATGTATGTTATGAAATCTGTATACCGTTACAATCTGGAATTTTGACATTTTTTCTGTAGACTAAAATAAAATAAAAGAAGAAAAGAGAAAACAACATACCATGAATCGAACCTGTGACCTTCGCATTATTAGCGCGATTCTCTAACGAATCGAGCTAAGGAGGCATTTGACAGATGTTGCAGTAGATAATGTATAAAAGTCAGTCACTGTTCTGTATTATTAACCTTACTGAAAGAAATTTAAAATATGATTAAATAACTGTGTTTATTTAGCTATTTGTGCTGTTGAATTTATTTATAAGGATTAAATGTTTATTTTTGTTATGTTCCACGAAGTATGAACCCCCAAAACGCTGTGCAAACTTTTGTATGATCCGCCTCTCGAATCATACAGTTTGCACAACATTTGCTCGGTTCATACTTCAATGAATTAAACAAAATAAACAGTCAATACTTAATTGACTTCAAGTTTCCAATCCAATTACAACTTTCACATTTATGAATGGGACCAAATATTATTCGCAAAATATTTGTATCTAATCATAATGCTCCCAGCATGAAATGTTTTGCTTTATAATTGGATCGTTCTCCAGTATAAGAAGATAAAACAATACCAATTGGACAAATCGTAGGGGTGGGGCTGAGAGCTTTATGTGTAGTGAATATTTTATTCATTATTCATTAATTAAGAATTGTTGTTTCTGGTATGCTTTACAAATGTTGATTGACTTGCCAACATCAGAGATTATGTTAATTCATATTGAGTTAATTTTTTTTTTTTTTTTTTTTTTTTTTCTATTCTACAAATGTGATCCACGTCATTCTTCTTTGCTAGACGGCCAGTAAGGAAAGATGTAACACATTTCTTTCTTTGCTGTTGGACAACACAACTTCTCTTATGGTTCTTTTCTTAAAGAAATCATGTAGGTTTTCATCTTTCTCTTGTGTTTTGGTTTTCATAGTAGTAGTATAGTGGGATACTATAGCGTCAATGGGACTTTAATGCTAAAGCAGGGTGTTTGTACTATAGCGTCAAGATTTATAGCGTCAAATGGCACACCCTGGGACACCATAGCGTCAATAGGAATTTTGTATGGGAACAGCAGGAATGGAACAGGTCGGGTGACGTCACGGTACTGGACACTTGCAACAATGTGGCAAGTATCGTGACGTCCTCCCACCTGTTCCATTCCTATTGTCTCTATGCAAAGTTTTTTTGCATTCGCGTTTGTTTCTGTGGATAGTATAGTGTGTGTTTTATGCATTCGCGTTCGTTTCCACAGATTGATGAACATCAATCTATCATACCCAAATCATACAACAGACTAAAAAAAATTTAGCTAAGAGAATAATGTTTTGGGGAGTTAAACATAAATTATACAATCGAATAAAAAAAAAATTAGGCAAGAAGGCATAAATCTTTTCGAGGCATATGAAAGTGGCCCTGAAAATGGCCTTTGGTTTTATGTTAACACCAGTTCGTCTGTGCAGACGAGAAGCGATGGCATAGCAGCAGCTACCAAAGTTAACACAGGGCTACTTTCTGAAGAGGTCGATTTTAATTGGGATTTAGTAGATTTTCTCTCTTCGCAAGAATTTCTTCCGGTACCAATACCTTCGCCACCTTCTCCTTCTTTACCACAGGTCGAGGATTGTAAACAGAGACAGAAAGAAGAATTGGAAAAATGTTTACAGCAGCAAAAAGAAGCAGAAAACGCTTTTCTTCTTCAACAGCAACAGCGAGAAGAAGAAGAGGCAAGAAGAAAACGACAGGAAGAAGAAAAAGCAGTAGAGAAGAAACAAGGCCACGGAGAGAAGGAGAACAGTGAAACTCAAACGGTAATGGTACTCTTGGACAATTTGGCAGAGTTAAGAAGTCTGAAACAAATGTATCAGACTTCTATATTACGACCCAAGAGAAAAAACCTTCCCGAGCCAAACAGTATAACCTTGCTAGTACACCGGAGATACCACCTTTAGTGATTTCTACCAAATCATTGACAGGAGCAAGTCCAGAAGTAGGCCTTGGAAGTGGCAAAGGCTTAAGGCAGTTAAAGCTGATTGCTTCTCGTTCCTGAGTTTGTGTTTTGAACGACAACATGCACCCAAAGGCCCTTTTCAGGGTCACTCACTTCTTTCGAAAAGAGACAGTATTCATTTTGCCAAAATCAATTAAAATTCAAAATCCTTTTATTTTTTTAACCCTATGATGTACGTGTGTGAGTGCACGATTGTAGGCCCCTTATCATTCTAAAATGTCAAAACCATGAGACACTTACGTTTTTTCAGTCTGGTCTATTCTGGTACAATTTTTTACAATTCAATGTCACAACACAACACAGCATTTTTCTAAATAGTTCATATACTTCTTCTGTCTTTTTTTTCTTCACTCTCTTTGTTGTTTTATTTTCTTCACATTCACAGTTTTTTCCTCCTCTTCTTCCTGACTTTTTTCTCTTCTTTTCTTTTCTGTCTTCTCTCTCTGGACGTGTCGTGGTTCTTCTTTTGCCGAGGGTACCTCTTCTTCTTCTTCCTCCTCCTCCTGTTGTTTCTTAGGGCAGTCTGAAGACCAAAATAACTTCCATGCAAGTGGGACAAGTGCAGTTTAAAGATTCGATGACTTACTTGACCATGCCTTTGAGTCGCATGCCTAAAACGTTTGGAATGACAGAAATGGCCAAAGGCTATTTTCCGCACGTCTCAATACCGAAGCCAATCAACATGCCGTTCTACTCCATTTGCCTGAGTTTCACTACTACGACCCCGACAACATGCGTACCGAACAACGAGAAGCTTTCTACGCTTGGTACCATACTCACGCCTCGGACCCTTTCGACTTTCAGAAAGAAACGTTAAAATATTGGACATTTTACGACGCTGCTGTGGAAAATTTCGAAAACTGTTCATGGAGCACGGAGGGATAAACCTTTGAAAGAAGACTGCACCATTGCCAAAGCATGTTCCTTAGTGTACCGCCAACAATTCATGCCTGAAAACACCTTGGCTGTCATAAGTCCTCAAACGACGAACTTTGTCAAATGTCAATACTCGGTCAAAGCCCTACGCTGGCTACATTACTTGTGCGACAAGGAAGACCAATGGATCCAACACGCTCGCAAGGGAGGAGGCGAAAAGACCATCGGAAGGTATTCGGTGGATGGCTGGGACTTAGAAATCCCCCAAATCGTGTACGAGTTTAACGGGTGCTTATTTCACGGATGTCCCATCTGTTACCATCAACGTAACACGACAAATCAGTTTTTACCATGGAAGACTTGTACCAGGCCACTTGTCAGCGGCGCTTGAAGTTGGAAGAGCAAGGATACCAAGTGGTAGAAATGTGGGAACACGAGTACGATCACCGTTTGAAAACTAATCCCGAGTTTAAGCGCATCATGGAAAGTTACAGGCTGGTGGACCCTCTGAACCCGCAGGACAGTTTGCACGGAGGACGGACGAATAACATCTGTTTGCTGTAACAAGCCGACGAGAAGAAAGGAGAGGAAATCAAATACTTGTACGTGTGTTCTCTGTATCCTTACGTGTGCAAATATTGTCACTTTCCCACAGGGCACCCGCAATTGCTGACGGAACACATCGACCTGGAAACATTCGACAATACGAAGGATTAATCAAGTGTAAAGTCTTACCTCCCACGAACTTGTACCATCCCGTGCTACCTCATCATTGCCAAAGAAAACTGACATTTCTCTTGTGTCATACTTGTGCCGAAACGTGCAACCAAGACCGATCTTGTCAGCACACTCAGGAAAACTGATGTTTCCCTTGTGTCGTACTTGTGCCGAAACGTGCAACCATGACCGACCATGTCAGCACACTCAGGAAGAATGAGCCTTAACAGGAACGTGGGTCAGCGTGGAATTATTCAAAGCTCTGAACCTGGGATACCAACTGTTAGAAGTGTACGAAATTTACCACTTTCCCAAGACAGAAAAATACCACAAGGGCGACGAGACTCAAAAAGGCATTTTTGCAGACTACGTGAATGCCTTTTTAAAACTGAAACAAGAAGGCAACGGCTATCCTTCCTGGTGCCACACTCCCGAACGACAAAAGAAATTCAAAGAGAAATACTGGGAGCAGGAAGGCATCACTTTAGACCATGTCGAGAAAAATGAAGGAAGGCGATCCTTTCCCAAAGTGATGTTAAATTACTTGTGGGGCAAAATGGCACAACGATCGTGTTTACCAAAGACGGAGTATTTGACAACCTTCCCGCTACTTCCAGATGATTCACGACAAAACTAAATACATGAAACACGTGGACGTCGTTCGTGAGGACTTGATCTTAGTCAGTTACGAAGAAGAACTGGACTTTGTAGAAGCCGACGAATTTGGAAATGTCATCATTGCGGCTTACGTGACAGCTCATGCTCGCTTAAAACTGTACGAAGCTTTAGAACTGTTAGGAGATCGTGTACTGCATTTTGACACGGACAGTTGCATCTACATCGATCGACTATGTCACTGTCACCCTAACATCGAAGGAGACCTTTTATGAGCCTGGACGGACGAGCATCCCGACGACAAGATTCTAAGTTTTGCAAGTGGCGGTCCCAAAAATTACGGCTACGAACACCGCGACCCACAATGAGAAGTGCACACGCAGTGTAAAGTGAAAGGATTGACTCTCAATTATCGCACCAGTCAACTGGTGGACTTTGGCGTCTTGAAAGAAGTCTTGCAGTCTGTACAGGATGGAAATATTAAAGTGACCACCCACGAACCGCACAAGATTGTGCGTTTACCCCACACCAAATCGTCAGCTGACCCTTAGAAAAAGTCTATCAAATCGTGTACCAGAAGGGAGTACGGCTTCCCAACCACTTCACTTTACCCTATGGTCACGCTAATATTGGTCAGCATATAAAAAGAGACAACGTCCACGACCTATAGTTCATTGGAACTACCAATACCAAGCGAGAAAGATGAATCCTTTCAAATAGCAAGTATCAAGCGTAAGACTCAAGTCCAAAGAGAAACTCGAGTACGATGCTATGCCTTGCAATGTCAGGGATGCCGTACGCTATGACCTCAGCGATTCAGTACCACATCATGGAAACCTTGCTACGACTGTACCAGCCATGACAAGTGATGCTATGCGTGTCAAACCTGACGGATGCGAAAGAGATGCCACTCGTCATCGTACACCTTTTCACTTTACTGATTTTCATGGTGGATGTCATCATTATGAAACCATGCGGCTACCACCCTACGGATGTCATCCAAAACTAAGCAAACTCCTGCATATTTCACCGTACCCTCATCGAAGTGAACCTGGGAAAGACGAATATTCGTTCCCTGTGCGATTGCCTGAATACTGCGACTTTAAAAGTCGATTCCAAACCTTCCGAGAAAAATGGAAAAAATATCTGGGGGGACCTACCCCCGATGAATTAGCTAGAGCCGGATTTATCTACTTGGGCGAAGGGGATAAAGTAAAGTGCTTCAGTTGCGGTGTGTCACGAGTGGGAAGAGAAAGATTCCGCTTACCTGGAACATGCTCGATGGTCTCCGCATTGTCACTACGTACCTTTAGTTGGACCTCGTCATTGAAATGGCATACCATGTCGTTAAAGAAACCAGCTGCTTGGCTAGGAGTCAAACGTTGGACAACACCTAGACAAGTATTTAAACCCCATTGGAAAAATAATCTTCAAACATTACCAAACGAATTGCAAGAGAAGATCAACAAGGACATTTGGCTGGGACATGCCAGAGCAAGATCTCGATGGGTGACTGAGGAACTTTTATGTCGAGAAATTCACAAGAGGAAATTGACAAAAGTCAAAAAACAAGTCAGATTTCTCAGGATCAAGGGTGCGTTCTTCCGAATATTCCGCTTTAGACCATTTACATTTGAAGATTTTATTGACATTCTTGACCGTTTCCTGGAATGGCAGTGGCCAGAAATTACTTAATACATTCGTTACTTTCGCTCTAGGAGAAGTGTTTGACTGACATAGTCATGGATATTTTACAAAAGAACATTCGTGGATTGCCTGTGAAGTTTAGAGAACGCATTTACCGCGTGTTGGTCAAAATACAAGTGAAACGCAAAGAACAATTGCATCCGTTACGTCACCGATGTTTGAACCACTGGTACCTGAATGCTATAAAAAAAAACTGATTCTGATGAAAGCGTTCCAGTGGTCAGACATTGTTCGACTACCCCTGTGCGAGAAGAATTGGTTTGTTACTGATTCTTTTCACTACAATGTAGACATACTGCAACGAATTCCAGAAGAAGAGTTAGAGGGTTACCGAATTCTTTTACACAATGTAAACTTAGTTCAAGAGGGCACTTCTGAACGGTGTGTGATGGGCAAGTTAGTGACTAAACAAGATTTGTCACTGGAGTACGACTATATCTGTGCATAAAGTACACTTACTGCCTCCGACAAAAAGAGGTATAAAAACGGACTACCATGCCACGACCTTTATCATTCGTGATACTACAGATTCCGTGGAAGAAAATCAATGACACCATTCAGACAGTGGAGGATTACCATTGTATTTTACAAGGATTGTGTCCACTGAATTGGGGTCGATTTGTGGTGTGTGTCTTAGTGACTTCCTTTCTGGGATTTCTTTTACCGGCCGATTCTTTGTGGACTCTTTACGAATAGTAAAACCCCCCAAAACATGAAAGTGGTCCCTTTAAATGTACAGGAAAAACTTATTCTGCTCAAAGCTTTGCGCTTTCATCTCGATACTTCTCGACAACCTCTACAGAAAGAAAGATTAGTCAACTTTTAGGTACTGAAGATGTGTACGATGATGTGTGTAGCTTGCGACTTACACCCTCACTGGAAAGATGTACGTCACTGGAACGTTGGGTTTCGAGGCTTGGACAAAAGAAGTGGAACACTATGCCCAAGATTTGTCATCCTAACATATTAAAACATTCAGTAAAAAAAGTAACTTTCAAACCTGTGTTAGTGACAGTACCAGAAGAAGAAGAACCACTCCCTTCAGGACAGGACAGGACTGTTATTAACATCCCCGAAAGACCATTTCAGGAGGACTCTTGTGTGACTGTGTAAAAGGAGTGTAGAGACTTTAAGAACATTACACGCTGTCCTTACGATACCACCTCTTGATCACCACAAATATGTAAAGAGACTTGTTTATATTCCACTATCATCAATTTGATGTGTCTTTTATTCATGTACTTAACCATCTGGCTTTTATGTATTTTTGTCTTTCGTGTTGTTCACAATTAAAAATGGCAATAAACGTGTCCTGAAAAAAGCATAAAAACTCTTGTCTTGTCTGTCTTCCTGTCAAAAGTGGCATTCCTTACACTACTACTATGGCTACCTCTACTGTCTCTGCTTCCTCTTCCTCCACTTTCAAAGTCATCGATGAACATTTAGATCGTGCTAGTTGGGAGGCATTGTATCTTCGCCATCCCTTTAATATTCTCATTGCCGGACCTAGCGGTTCAGGCAAAACCGAATTAGTCAAACGTTTGATCGGACATAAACATCATTTGATCGATCGTCCACCTCAACGAATCGTGTGGTGTTACAAAGAGTGGCAATCGGCGTACAGCCTTCTGCGAGAAAGTCAAAGCGATTCCATCGTTCCATCGTCTTTGTGGAAGGCATTCCTGGCGAAGACGACGGGATCGTGTCTGACACTAGTCAAACTCATTTGCTTATTTTTGACGACATGTTAGGAGAAGTCGAAGAAGAAATTAAACTGTGGTTTATGCGCAAAGGGCATCATCGTAATGCCAGTGTCATTTACATCACCCAAAATTTGTTTCAACAAAGAAAAGCCCATCGCACCATCAGTCTCAATGCTCATTACGTGGTGTTGTTTAAAAGCCCTAGATATAAATCGCATGTGCAAGTGTTACACAAACAGTTACGAACGTCTTGGCTGACTCATGCGTACGACCATGCCATTCAAACCCCACACGCTTATTTACTCGTGGATTTAAAACCCACCATTTTCGATTATTTGCGATTTCGTACCCATCTGTTTCACCACTGGTGCTAAGACGGAGGGCCCGTCGTGTACACGTCCCCGTCGTCGACTTAACAACAACCACAACAACCAAAACAAATCTATAAAAACATCGGCCACTTGGAGTCTGTCTCACACCGCGTCAACATGACGACCCTTCAGTCTCATCTTCCCGTCAAACTGATTCGTGCCTTGTACGGCATCAGTGGCGACAAAAATCCACAAATACGTGCTCGTGTCAAAGAAGTCTTACGATGGTTTACGGTGACAGCACGTCAATTACCGAAAGGTATCATTCACATTGCACATCAAACCAAACATTCTTTAGAGAGAAACAAAGTAGCCTTGACGCAACTAGCCGATCCTCGCATTGATACTCAAACCAAAAAGCAAATCATTTTGAAACCTGGAGGAAGCTGTTCTCTAGCAGGTGTCATCATTCGTTCCCTCTTGAAATGGGATCCTAATGCTTCCAAAGTCGTTCCCAAGAAGAAAAAGAAAAAGAGTAACAGTGTCAAGACCAGGTCACAGCCTCAGAAAAAGAAAAAGAAAAGCCCACACAAAACAGCTTCTACCTGCCGCCAGGACGCAACCTTACATTCGCAAACTACGATCTGCCGTAACAACGGTGACCGCGTCTCCAGTAACCTCAACATCTTCCACTTCTCCGTTGCTGGTGATGCCTGCCAAACCCGATTTGATACGTGTCTTTCCTAATTTGATGAAACATTGGAAACCCGTGTCTCCAGAAACGTCTCCTCCAGCGGTGACACCCTCTTCCTCTTTAGCCGCAGTGGCCGCAGCTCACAACATACCTGCCCACAAAATCAAAGTCTATGAGAAATCGGGCATGTTAAAGAGTTTATTAGATTTGTCCAAGCAAGAACTGTCCCGATTGAATCCGTTGCGAACCCCTTCACGTCGTACGATGCCTGCCATGAAAATGATACGACGAGCCGACAATCAGTGGCAACGCATTCAAGTATAAAAAAGACCTAAGGCAAACGATAGGTTTAGTGTTGTTGTGATCCTGAACGCCCAAAGATGTCCCCTTCAAGAAGTGCACACCATCACCATCGTCGTTCTTCTGTCCAAAAAGGAAAAGGAAAAAGAAAAGGACAGTCACGTCATACAAAAAATCACTTAGCCAAACATCGACGTCTGTCCCTGAAAAGACACACTCGTCCAAAGAAAAGGAGAAGTCACGATAGAGGAGGATTCTTTGGCGATTTTGGAAAATACATCGTCACCTTTTTGACGAAACGACAGTCCAAAAAGGGGATAATAAGCTGTGTGACAAGTCATCGACGTTAGTGTATTTTTTGGTGTGTGTCCCGGAACCAACGAACCAACCAAGAAAGATGTCACCCCAAAAAAGACATCTTTCTTCTACCCCCAAAGGAAAGAAAAGGAAAGGACTACCTCCTAATTTAGTCAAACATTGGGACATGTTGTCCGTCCTGTCCAAAGCTCCTCCACCCATGCGAATAACACTCATTCAAACTGCCTCCAAAGATGTCATCGATACCGTGAGCGAATGTTGTCTGAATGTCTTCAAACGCACGATACCTTTCTCTAAACATCAGAAAGAATGCTTAGCCAAACATCGGCACGTTCTTTGCCAAATGGACCAAAAGGAAATACCCATTCGTCAAAAGAAAAAGATGTTGGTGCAACGCAGAGGAATTGCCATTTTACCCCTGTTAGGACCCTTGCTGGAAACCACAGGATGACCTATTCTGAAAGGAGTATTGGGAAGAATGGGAAGAATACTGGGATGAAGATAAATGGTCAAGAAGATAAAAGGGACCTCTGAAATCAAAAGATATCAGAAGTGACCCTTGAAATCCGATGGAAGGACGAAAACTGGCTTTAGTGCCTTACAAACGATGGTTGGAATACCATCAATGGCAATGACAAAAACAACGGACCCTACATTTACCTCCCAGTCAACATTTCACCGAGATGTCCCAGTTACAACACGAATTGCAATCGTTGATGGATCGCAGCGATTTGTCAGAAAAGGAAAAATCGCAACAGTATCGTCAGTTGTTACAACGACTGCATCTCTTTCACTTGAAAGCTTTAGATGAAACAACTCTACCCACTCTGAAAGATTTTAAGGCCTTGATGAAAAGTTCACCACTAACATCACCCCAGCGGTCAAAACAAATGCAGCCCCAAGGATGTCTGAGGAAGAAGAGGCAAGATAAGTCTTTCAAACACCGTCAGCAGTTCCGATCCCTAGTAAGATTTCAGCGTCCTTGTTGACCCCTTCCCCTACACTACAACGAGAAGAACTTAAAGCTTGGGTTAAAAAGATGATGTCCACTCCACCTTCGACAGAAGAGAAAAAGAAAGAACAGAAACCAGAAGTAAAAACAAAGACCAAAGCCTTTCCATTACTACCAACACCACAGCCACTACCATCAAAACTGCCTTCGATTTCTACATGCGTCGCACATCGGACACGTAATGCCGTTTCTAAGCCGCTTCAGAGTTTCCATTAGCGAAGAGTGGATCACTTATTAAAAAATAGAGAAGGTGTTAGCCAGCATTTACTACGATCCATCCCATCCTGCAGGTTACGGAGGAGTTCAGAAATTGTATCATGCTTCCAAACTCGACTGAAAAGTTTTCATTTACCTCAAGTGCAACGATGGTTACAAGAACAAGCTACGTACACCTTACACAAACCCATTCGACGAAAAGTTTCCAGAAGTCGCACCCGAGTGGAGGGTATCGATCATCAATGGCAAGCCGATTTAGCCGATGTCTCTCATTTGGCTACCTACAATCGTGGTTACAAATATTTGTTTTGTGTCATCGACGTCTTTTCCAAAATTTGCCTGGGTCGTGCCATTGACTTTCAAATCAAGCAGTGAGTTAGTGCGAGCCCTCAAACTGGTGTTGAAACAAAGCAGACGTCACCCTCTTCGATGGCAAACCGACAAAGGCACCGAATTTCGGAACCAAGATTTCCAAAAAGAATTGAAGAAACGTGACATTCATTTTTTCATCACCGAGAGTCCCGAAACCAAACCCAGCATCGTAGAACGTTTTCAACGTACCTTGAAAGAACGTATGTGGAAATATTTTACGCAAAAACACTCTCAAGTACATAGCAGTCTTGCCACACCTAGTCCAATCGTACAACCAATCTTACCAACGGAGCATCGGACGTGCCCCCCAAGAAGTGACTCCCGACAACGAAGTGACCGTCTTCGAGCGCCTGTTTGGTACGTCCCCGACAGTGACTGTCCCCAAGAAAGGTGGAGTGTTAGCAGCAGGAGATTGGGTGCGCATTGGGAAAACCAAACGCACTTTCGACAAAGGTTACTTACCCAACTGGACCACCGAATTGTTTCATGTCACCGAACATGTACGTGGCCGTCATCCTCCCGTCTATAAATTGAAAGACATGAACGGGGAAGTGTTAAAAGGAACGTTTTACTTGCCCGAGTTACAACGTGTGACCAAAAAAGGAGACGACGTGTACGAGATCGAAAGCATTTTCGATCGAAGAACTCGTAAAGTGGGAAAACGTCGTGTCAAAGAAGTCAAAGTACATTGGAAAGGATATCCGCCGAGTTTTGACTCTTGCATCTACTCTTCGCAAACCATCGACGATAAAAAGAAGTGACCATCATGCCCTTCAACACAGCCTCAGCTGCCGCAGTAACCACTCCTTCCCTCAGTTCTTCTCTGCAAGATCTACAAAAGCAACCCTTTTAGGTGTGGTGTGGAGAACGTGTGCCTAAAACGCAAATCGTCTTTTTCTGCCAAATCTTTTTGGTGTATTGTGTCATCGGTGCTGCCATTGCCAATTTGAGTTTGCAACAAGGAGACAAACAGTTGTGGACCATTTTACTCAGCAGTTGCATCGGTTACCGTCTTCCCTATCCGTCTCTAAAATATTCCTCTAAAGGGAACAACAACGGAAGTCTTGCGTCCAACGTTAGTTTCCCTTCTAACAGTCACCCTAACCATCCTCTTTTAGACACTCTTCTGACTTCCAGCGATTCCTCGGACATTAGAACTCTGGAATTATGATCAACCAATTTTACTTAACATTACCCAGTGACGGTTCCATGGAGGTGTTTCCCAATAACACCTTATGCTGTTACACGGTCAAATTACCTCAGGCCATCCAATTGGATCACAAAGATCATTGGGAAGTGGCTTTAGTTGAAATGATTCACCCTACACAAATCAAAAACATCGTCGAATATAAAAACACTTTTACGGTAAAAGTTCATGACGAGCAAGTGCAACAACACTTGGATGAACGTGCCAGTGTAGGTGACTCTATGAAATCACAAGACCCCAAAACTAAACGGACCACTTATATATTGAAAATTCCCCCAGGCTATTATTTTAGTGGTCAACATTTGGTGAACGACATTGCTGACAGGTTCAATGCCATGTTTGGTAAAGTCTTGAAGAAAACCAGAAAAGTGTCACGATCGAATACAACAAAATAGCTCGTCGCCTACTAATCAAATTTTCAGAGGACAAAGAATTGGCCATTACATTTTGTCCTGAATTGTATGACATTTTGGGTGGAGACCCCAAGTTGATCAAGATTACAAACGAAATACCAGCCGTGACCAGTAACTCAGATTTTGCGAAATATTTTAGATTCCCTGTAGAGATGAACCAAGGACTGAATTTGATTTTTGTGTACTCCGATGTGGCGGAGTACAACGTGGTGGGACACACCTCTGTACCGTTACTGCGTGTATTCCTTTCAAAGTGGATTTTGCCACGAACGCTGACGAGGAAGGTGGAAACACCTATCACGTTCACCGCGAATTTGTACATCCACACTATTTACCCGTCAGTAAGTTGTATTTCGACACTGTCAACATTATTATAAAAGGACATCTGGGACAAAATATTCCATTCACCAAAGGGAAAGTCACAGTGAAACTCCATTTTCGGAAACGATTACTCTAACCCCTTGTTAGTCATTAATCCTGTGTACCAAGGAGTCGCTCGACAGCGAGGACATGGTTTAGGTGATATGTTAAAATCAGCCTTTCGTTCGGTGGCTCCCGTTTTGAAACCGATGGTGACACGGGGATTGCACGCCTTGAAAAATGCCGCATTTACGCAAGGTAAAGAATTTCTCCAAAATGTCATCATTGACAAACAAAATCCTAAAGAAGCCTTCTTGAGAGCAGGCAAAAGTGTCTTGCTTCAAACAGGCAAAGACATTTTGGGTCGACGAGAAACTCTTATAAATGCTCTGGGTGCTGCCGAGTCAGACATTCCTGCTTCACTGACGCCACAGCAAGGACAAGGCAGAAAATGACAACGAAAACACCCCTTTAGTGAGCTAGAAAGACTAAGAAAAGAAAAACCGTCCGAGATTTAGACGTTTTTGATTATTAGAAAAAAAGTAAATGATGTACCGAGAGTCTTGCGCTTGTTCCAAGTCGGAACTGGATCTATTTGCCACGCCACCAACCATGATGACGATGCAAGAATCCCAATGGGTCAAATTTCATCCCGTCTCCTCTTTGACGGATTCAGCTCCCACTGAGTTTGAAATCAAAAGACAACCCGAAGATTACATCGATCTGAATAGCAGTTACTTGCACCTGAAACTGAAATGATCAAAACCGACAACACCAATCTGGGAGCCGATGGGGGAGTAGCTCCCGTCAAAACGTTCATGAATTCCATGTTCAGCGAAGTGGATTTGTACTTGAATAACAAACTTGTCAGCAGAAGCATGGATACTTACCCTTACCGAGCGTACCTAGAAAATCTCTTGACGTACGGAAAAGAGGCCAAGAACACTGATCTGGATGCTTGCGTGGTATGGAAACCTGGCATAGCAGGTGAAGACACGTTTAACGACACAGCCCTGACAGCTGATGACAATCCTCACAATGTGGGCTTTAACGACCGTCGAAAGAAAATCCTACAAGGCCGTAGTTTAGAACTGATGGATCGTGTGCATTTGGACATGTGGTTGCAAGACAAGTATTTGCTCAACGGAGTGGATATTCGCCTGAGGCTAAATCTCAGCAGTGTCGCTTTCCATCTGATGTCTCATGCCGACGAGTACAAAACCATCACCCAAGAAGCCAGACTTTACGTGCGTTACCTAAAGCGGGAAACGACATCAGTCACACACTGAGCAGAACGACCGCCAAGTATCCGATACGACGCGTAGACGTGAAAACGTTCACCGTTGCTGTTGGACTCCGATCCAAGATCGAAGATGATCTGTTCCAAGGACAGTTACCCAAACGTTTAATCGTTGGCATCGTCAGTAATGCAGCCCTCAACGGAGCCCACGATCAAAATCCTTTCCAGTTTAAGCATTACAGAGTGTCCAGGATCGAAGTCGGTCGCCAGGGCAAGACCTTATGTACCAGACACTTCGAACCTAACATTGCCCAGAAGAATTACTTGAGATCGTACTTGTCCCTGTACGAAGCTACCGGACAACTAGGAACCAACACCAGCCACGGTATTTCGTTCGAAGATTATGTAGGAGGTTACACGTTGTGGGCCTTTGATTACACTCCAGACCATGGCAGCGACGAGGGACATTTCCACCCTATAAAGTCCGGTCAATTGCGTGTGGAACTTCAGTTTGCAGAAGCTCTCACCGAGACGGCCAACGTCATCTTGTATGTCGAATTCGATAATACCACAGAACTCAATAGTTTGAGAGAAGTCATTCTAGACTATTAGAAACTATGGAAGACAATTGTCCCTCAATGAACGGTAGAGAATCTTTGGAAACAGAATGGGTGGATGACGTGAAAACAGAACCCAAGACAAAGACGAAGACGACGTAGTGGTCACGTCCAGATGGCCAGAACAAGAACAACATTTAGTGTCCTGTTTTGCCAAACACCTGGCAGATAAAATTACGGAATTGACCAAGAAAGATTGCTATGGATGTCAAAACGATCATCCCAGTCAAATTCAACACGATAAATGTCTGATGATGAGTCAAGAAGAAAAATTGGACGAGTATCTAGACGACGCTTGGAGTTTCATCTCGGAAGAAGTGGTGTTGCATGAGTGGTATAAAGGCTTGCGTGATCATTCCTGCCCTCCTTTGACTGCTAAAGAGATCTATCGCATCGAAGCTCTCTTAGCCCAATATACAGAGACGAAGCAAAGAAACAGTTACTTGTCAGAGATTTTCAAACAAAAAGTCAGAACTGAATTGATGACTTATCTTTACCTGTGAAAAAACCGAAACGAAACAAAACTAGATACCTGGGAACTTTATTACCTTTTGAACAACAGTTCGTATACTGCTTCTTGGAATCCTGCCGTGTGCGCTAAAGATGAACTACCTCATCGCAAACCTCAAGACCACCAAGTTTATGTCATCAACACGGACGACAGTCATCTCCCAGGAACTCACTGGGTTGCCGTCTATTTCCCTCAAAAGGACTGTGTGGAATATTTTGATTCGTATTGATTACCCCCTTTGGAAGACGACATCATCGACTTTATGAGAAAAAATGCCCAGACGACACGGTACAATAATGTGAAATTAAAAGGCACAGATTCCATGGTGCGTGGACAATATTGTGTATATTTTCTTCATCAACGCAGTCTTGGATATTCTTTAGAACATTTAATGACTTATTTTGATCGTAACTCTTCTAGAAACAATGAGAAAGTAGATCGATGGTTTTGTGACCATTATGGCTATCTTTTGTCTTTAGCTAGGAAATGTAGTGTACATCAATGGCCTCATGACTTCTATCAGTGGAAATCTAACATGATTTCACAACGTTGTCAACCTTGTCCAAAAAAGTTTGTTTAATGTTATTGTTAATTGTTATTAGTTAATTGTTTGTTGAATAAAAAGTTGTGTTTTGAAAAATGTGTCTGCCGTTTGTTTTCAAAAAAGACTGTGATTATATGCTCTTTGACTTTTCTCTATCCCTCACCATGACATTAGCTCTCATAACGTTTCGACCAACAAAAACCCTAGTAGGGATGTTTTCTATCGCGTCCGCGTTTCAACCATATAAAGCGGGTTGGTCTCCAGTCTGACCATCCATGGTTGACTCGTCTACCTATGAACATGCCTTCCAGACTAGCCAAGCCAAACGAAGCTTACGTGAATTTACATCGTGTCAGGCTAAACCTGATACCGAAGCCTGAAGAGATAGAGACTGTCAGAATGTAATCAATAACCCAAGACCTGGTAGAAGAGGTCTTCAGAGAGGAAATCAGGAAAGAACAAGAAGAATGGACAGAGAAGTACAGACTTCAGAAGCAGAGAGAATAGCAACAACAACAACAGCAGCAGCAGCAGCAGCAGCAAAAACCAGACAGAGGTGTGGACACCAAAGAGTTCTCCTTCTCTTTCCGCATAAGCAGGCCGTATCGTATAGGAAAGCCTGCCGCCAGACGCGGACACAATCTTAGTAAAAAAGATTGCCATCACTCCCCGTCAACTAAACAGCCCTTTTCAGGGTTACCCAATACTCCAAACAACACATACTAATTCAATTCAAAAAAAAAAATATTGTGTATTTGTATGTTAAAAAAATAGAAGTGTGTCTATAAGCACTTCGTTTCTTTTGTGAGTAAAAGAAAAATCCACACATCGTTTCTCTGTCTTGTCGAATCGTGCATGTCTGTAATTGTAAGTAAACAAAAAACCCAACGTGAGTTTTTCTTTTCGGTCCGCGCGTTTGATGTGATGGTATGTTTTGGTGTCAGAAGATGTTTACCACAATCTTCAACTCAGAAACCTAGATCAATTGCACAGGTGGCCCACACAATATTGGGGATAGGGAACGTCCACTAGTACAACTGGACAGAATTTGACATACAATCACGTCGGTCCGAGCCCTTTGGAGCGTACATGGCACCAGCGGTTGGTGTTCCCCGCCGGGTCCCCTTCCTCCTTTCCACCTCCTGACATACAATTAAAAAGTATGACTATCGTACATAAAAGCGATGTTTCTGCGGCATCATTCCTAAAATACCGACCAATTAAAAAGCTCAACAATTGAGCATTAACGAGTCGCAAAAGCTCTTAGTTAGCGTAGGCGACTTTAATCTTTCTCAGTCAGTAAGTCAGGGGATGGTTACCTTCACGTCCGTGCTTCAAGTATATAAACCGGCGCTATCGTCAGTCTGGCTACCCATCGTTGACTCGTCAACATTGAACATGAGTAAAAGAATTGCAAAGTTACTGAAACTTCAGATGCACCTGGAGTATGCCAGGCGGCTGCTAGACGAACTGGGTATGGAGGTCGTAGCGGAGGAAGCAAGGATAGAAGAGGAAGAGAAGAAGAGGAAGAAAGAAGAGGAGAAGGAAATGAAGAGAGGGACCCTGCCTCACCTCATAATGAGACCTGTGTGTGAGGTGAAGCCAACGATCAGAACACCTTTACAACCAGTACCGCCACCTCAACCACAGCCACAACAACAACAACATCCTCGACTCTGGTATAGAAGACAGTGGGAAGTCTTCAGAATCCCAGAAACTGAAGATTGGGGTTCTGAAGCGACTCAAGAGGCTTCTGCGCTCCCAATCACAAATGTGAGTTGGGTAAATGATTGGAGCAGGAGATGTGTCTGTGGCGCCAGACCTGGGAGGTGTAACCATTAGCCAGGTGCATCTGAAGTTCTAAAAACAGCCCTTCTCAGGGCTAACCAGATCTCTAGAAAAGAGACACTATTCAATTTGCCAATTTGTGTAAATTAGAGTAGTGTGACTATAAACACTCACTCCTTTACTGATGCGTGTATATGTGTGTTTTGCGTTCGCGTACGTTTGTGTGGATAGTAGGTATGGTGTGTTTTTTCTTCTCTTCCCGTCTGTATGGATACTGTAGTGTGTGTGTGTGTTTTATGCATTAGCGTTCGTTTGTGTGGATAGTAGGTATGGTGTGTTTAATGCATTCACTTTCGTTTGTGTGAATAGTAGGTATGGTGTGTTTTATGCATTCGCGTTCGTTTGTGTGGATAGTATAGTGTGTTTTATGCATTCGCGTCCGTTAGTGTGGATAGTATATATGGTGTATTTTATGCATTCGCGTTCGTTTGTAGATATGGTGTGTGTTTTTTGCGTTCTCGTCCGTTTGTGTGGATAGTATATGTGGTGTATTTTATGCATTCGCATACGTTTGTGTGGATAGTGGGTATGATGTATTTTATGCATTCGCGTACTTTTGTGTGGATAGTAGATATGGTGTGTTTTTATTTTTGTTTTCTTCTCTTCCCGTTTGTGTGGATAATATAGTGTGTGTTTTATGCATTCGCGATCGTTTGTGTGGATGGTAGGTATGGTGTATTTTATACATTCGCGTGCGTTTGTGTGGATAGTAGATATGGTGTATGGTGTTTTTTTTTTATTCTTTTCTTCCCGTTTGTGTGGATAGTATAGTGTGTTTTATGCATTCGCGTACGTTTGTGTGGATAGTAGATAATATGTGAACTGAGTGTGTGGATAGTAGATAATATGTGAACTGAGTGTAAGGGATGTTTTCCTTCACGTCCGTGCTCCACGGATATAAAGCAGAGCACTCGTCAAATTAATATAAAACTTAATCCTACTTCAAAATGCCGTTTATTCAATAAAATTGCACTTGCTTATTGCCTAGAGTTAAGATTTCAATTTTTTTTTATTGACACACACCACTTTCATGCTACAAATTTAACGTACTTAATATTAAATACTGCAATTAACAAATCTTTTGCTCATTAATTCTTTCAATACATTTTAATTCTACTCAAAACATTTAATTAAGCTATTTCCGACAAAACCTTTTTCCATATTTAATCTAGGTACCACTTTCATTAATAGTAACATGCCCTATAGTTCATCCAAATAGGCTTGTAATATTATACTGTATTCGGCGCAGTAGTAGGACAAACCCCGCAAGGCAACTGTATACACCCATTAACGAGTCATCTTATTACTAATACAAGACTAGTCACTAAGCCGCTACTTGAATACATGCGTATCGAAGTATACGGCATGGAATTTCTAGTTTCCCACACTAAAGTACTTGTCGTAGATCAGCGCTAAGGACGTACTAAAACAACCTTATAGAAGCGGTTTTTTGACATAAGGCTAGAGGATATATACGGTCAAATCATAATTGGAGAATCCATCACAGAAATAAAATCAAAAATAATAAAACAACCAAATCCCTTATACTTAACACCCCAATTTACTTCACCAATTAATAAAATAACGAATGGAAAATATAACCCAACCAATAAAGAACTACCAATAAAAAATTTTAATTTAAAAAAAATAAATAAAAAAAATAATACACCAATCTACCAACATTACTAACACAGACGGACATTACTAGACAGAACAAATGCAGAAATTACACCATTGGAGACTACCATCAATCAATAAACAGAAAAGGGGAAATGTACAGAGAAAAGATGTACATTTCCACTCAGTCGCAACTAACCACTTCAGAAGACGTCAACATTTGCCAATTTGAAAAGATCTATAACTTGCCAATTCGAAATGATAATAACTACAGAACTCAAATTGCCAGACAAGCATCAAAGCAAGGGGCAGTCCAGGTCGCACTACCTGCTGCCCCATAAAACCCTAACCTACCCCACCGGACAAGCATAGCATTCCCCGGACAAGCGTACCGATAATAACAAAGGCAAGTGGCAGTCCAGGTAGGCCTACCTGCTGCCACACAAACCCCCAGCCCCACCGGACAATCATAGCATACCCTGGTACGGACAAACTCAAAGGCAAGGGGCAGTCCAGGAAGCTCTACCTGCTGCCCCACAAAACCCTATCGGACAAACAGCGCATCCATATCGAGTTGCAATTATTCCTCGCAAGGAGATATTCCAGTACCCAACTCATATGGACACCAGAGGGTCCCAGTTAACGCAAAAACCAAGGGTCTTCAGTTTGGCTCATGAAGACCCACTACAAAACAATCATGATCCTTACGATCCCTCCTCGTCGTCAAAAACAAAACCTACACAGGCACCAAATTGAGATAATAAAAATGGAAGGGCAAACCTTCCCCTAGATTGGGAAATATTTTCGGAAAACGGACAAGTACACTATGTACACAAAATTCAAACTAAAACAATAATACCCAATGCACCAAATTTAAAACTCAATAATTGCTTTACCAATTGAATGGGTGGCTCACACAACATTGGTATAAGGAAGTCCATTAGCACAACTGGACTAGCCGTTAGGTAGGGGCGCGTGGTGGCGGGTCTTGGTGTGCCCTGTGTGGCTGTCCCCGGGGCGCTTTCGTGGTGTTTTTGCGCGGTCTTTTCTGAGTTCCGATCTCCTCCTTTCCTCGCCATCTGTGTGGATTAGACTGTGCCAAAGGTCAGAGGTCAATCGGAAAAGCTTTGGTAAAGGCCCAGCACTTGGGCTAAAAGCCCAGCACGGGGCTAATTGCCTCTCTAGGGGAGCAATGTCGCCCAGCCTGGGGCGGCATCCAGCCGAGGCCGAGTGCCCCCCTAGAGGGGCTATTGCCCAGCCTTGGGCCTGGAGTGCCCCAATAGGGACCTCTGGTCCAGCCCGGGACCTACAGTCGTAAAGCACATAGTGCATAAACGACTATAATCCCTCAAGTCAAGTCAGTCTCGCTAACAGTCTTCTTTTGGCTATCGAAGACCACTTTCGATAACAGCTCTATCCGCAAAAACAAACTCGATCCTTTGGTTCCACCGTCAAAATTAACGACCAACGTAAAATCTGCGTGCTCCTAACGTCTGTGGGATGGCTGACACCCAGCTAATTGATACTCTTTCGGCAAATACATAAGTACGCCTAGTACACAAAATTCCAACTCCCTAATATATTTAAATTTTAAAGGAAAAATTATAAAACTAATTATATTAGGATAATTACACAGGTGACTTACACATCATTGGAGTAGGGCTGTCAACTAGTACAACTGGACAAAATTTGACCAAAATGTAGGTCCTGGCGTTGGGCGAGTACACACCGCGAGCCTCCTCCTGTGTCGTTTGGAGCCCCTCTTCCGGGCTCCTTCCCTCCTTTGCCTCTGCCAGACATAAATAAAAAAGTGCGGCATCGCACATAAACACTGCGGATACATACTGGAGAAAAACCATTTAAGTATAAAGTTTGTGATATAATGTTTACCCAAAGTTCTAGTGTAAAAAGACACATAAAAATGTATACTGTAGAAAAACATTCGTATACGGTATTTGTGGTAAAAATGTTTAGATGGAGTGGTGATTCGATGAAACACAAGAGCATACATACTGGAGAGAAACCATTCAAGTGTGAAGTTTAGTAGAATTGATCAGTTCAAGAAGACCACAACGACATATGCCAAGAAAACAAAGAAAAGAAAAAACGTGTATATGATACAATTGTGATAAAATATTTGGGCAGTGTCCTCACACGGTCCACATGAAATATCTGACATGCAGCATGGATGACAAACAGGCACATGCGGATACATACTGGAGAAAAACCATTTAAGTGGTTAATGAAATTTCGTAGCTTTACTAAGTTTGTTACCAAGACCGCTCCGGTGGCGTAGTGGTTAGAGCGTCTGCTTCGGATGCGGAAGGTCGTGGGTTCGAACCACTGCCGAATCATACCAAAGACTTATAAAAATGGTACTAACAGCTGCCTTGCTAGGCGCTCAGCATTAATAGGTTAGTGTTACGACTGGGCAGCCTGGTGTCAGAATAATGTGACTGGGTGGGACATCATGCTACATGTCTGCGGCATGATGCCCCAGTGCTAGACATCACTATAAACTGCCACACTGCAGATATCGTAGCGATATGACTGAAAAAGTGTTAAAATTCCAAATCACACACACACACACACACACACACACACACACACACACACATTTAAGTATAAAGTTTGTGGCAAGATGTTTAGCTAACGTTCTAGTTTAAATAGATACATAAAAATGCATACTGGAGAAAAAAAGATTCATGTGCATTCTTTGTGCTAAAATGTTTAGATGGAGTGGTGATTTGAAGAAACACATGGGGATACATACTGGACAGAAACCATTCAAGTGTGAACTTTATGAGAATTGATCAGTCCAAGAGGACCACAATGACACGTGCCAGGAAGACCCCCCCCAAAAAAAAGCGCCCCCCCCCCCAGCATATGATACATCTGTGATGAAATGTCTGGGCAGTGTCCTGACAAGGTTCACATGAAATATCTGACATGAAGCATGGATGACAAAAGTTACCCCCAAAATAATACATTTTATCTTTTAACACTTATCTAAGTAGTGTGTCCAGTCCTAGAAATTATGACTCAGTGCACTCAGGAGTTGATTTTCATAGTTTCCAATATTCATTTAGAAATATGGATAGAGTAGAAAGTATGCCTGTTTGACTATAATTTCTCGAACTACAAAGAGACACTGTACGATAAGACAACATCAATCTATAGCTTTATGTATACATGCCAACCATTATGCTTTTGGCGTAGTCATTAAAAAAATGTTCACCAAATTACATTTTCCGCTAAACAGTATATGGATTACGCTTTTCTGCTATATTAAAAAGTAAAATTAAAATAAAGCAGTAAGTTGTGTTTGTCATTTTTCTTATTAGCACTTTAATTTCACTCATATAAATTTGAGAATATTCTTAAAAAGGTGACTGCTGCGTAACAATAGCATAAAATCACTTTCCTTATTTGCTATTTATAGGAAATGTATATGACCCCTTTCAAAGAAAACAGACGGGTTTCTTCACAAGCGACCTATTCCTAACAGTTTCTTTTTATTGATATGTTAGTTAGTGGACCAGTCTATATATTTAAGGAAAATGGCGCCAGATGTTAAGTGAAACGCTTTACGGTGTGAGTTGTGGATGCTGTATGATGGAAAATATTAGAGCAGATGCATCTTGTCAAATTTCATAACATGTAAGATCAGAAAAATGGACAAAGCAACGCCGATGTATAAACTTTAAAAGAAGAATTTGACAGTAATGTAAATCAGCACTCTGAGCACCTCACCTAGACCACAGGAGTCTGCAATTTTATCAATAAAGCACGACGAAATTTCTGACAACATGAAATCACCTTACCGGTATTATAAATTAACACAAGGAATGCAAGCGTGACCACAACCCTCCGCTCGATTCGACTTTTCTCGCGCGTCTTTTATCGCTTCAGAATCGCAAGAAGACTGAAAAACTACACATATCCATTCAAAAAACAGTAACGTACCAACGCATCACTCTCGGACGACCATCGCATGAATCCAATCCGGCGAATTAACCTTTATTTTCACCATTACGGTCACAAACCCTGTCAAACAGAACTCATTAAAGGAAGTAGCCCATTTCTACTAGTTTCTACCCTGCAGTAAATATGCGTTAGGGTCTAATAATCGTTCCGAACACGACGCAGAATCTATTCTCTTTTAATACTAGGGAAATTTAATACTGCGGACTCCGTCAATTAGTTGAATTTGCTCAGAATAATGAATGCATAATGAAAATGTTATTTACAGTATTATATTACTACTATTTTCAAAAGTTGTAAAAAAAATGCTGTCACTCTGCGTATACATGAATGCATACATACAGTTGCTGATAGCGTTCAGACTGTCTTCGCATTGTATACACATTAATCCTGATAATTTTAGTATTTTGTGTTACCTGCCTCATCTGTCTGTCTGTCTGTCTGTCTCCCTCATCATCATCATCATCGGTAAACCATACAAGAATCATTTTGTTCTCTCTCGCATCGTCATTAATTGTAACGTATCGTATTACGTATTGATTTTCTACGTCACAACTATTCTCTCTCTCTCTCTCTCTCTCTCTCTCACACACACACACACACATCATCATCATCATCATCATCATCATCAATGGTTAATCAGTGGAATAAAGCAACAGCTTTTCTCCTTTCCTATTGTTCATTTTTCTCTCTCTCTCTATCATTATCATCATCATCATCATCATCATCATAATAAATAGTACATTTCTCATACAAGTATAATATTTTCTTCTTCACTATCATTTTCTGTTATGAAAAAAACTCAGTACAACAGATGATCTTACCAGGTGACATCCTCTAGAGAGTCTATCAAACACATTTTTCAATCTTCCGGGTCCAGCATCCGTCTAGGCTTTTATAGTTGAAATGTGATGACGTCATCAACCGTTATTTGTACTATCCAAACTTTAACTACATATTTCTGTTCTGGAAATTTATACAAAAATTATTAAATGATACAATCTGAAATAGAAAACAAGTTAAACATTTTATGTTGTAAAATTAGTTTCATGACGTTATTTAGCCCGTGGTAGAAATGGGCTACTTCCTGTAATGAGTTCTGTTTGACAAAGTTTGTGACCGTAATGGTGAAAATAAAGGTTAATTCGCCGGATTGGATTCATGCGATGGTCGTCCGAGAGTGATGCGTTGGTACGTTACTGTTTTTTGAATGGATATGTGTAGCTTTTCAGTCTTCTTGCGATTCTGAAGCGATAAAAGACGCGCGAGAAAAGTCGAATCGAGCGGAGGGTTGTGGTCACGCTTGCATTCCTTGTGTTAATTTATAATACCGTTAAGGTGATTTCATGTTGTCAGAAATTTCGTCGTGCTTTATTGATAAAACTGCAGACTCCTGTGCCTAGACCAACAAGTAAGTCTCCGCTTTTTTTTTTTCTGACAGCAGAGACCAACGTTGTCGGGCATAGTCCATACTGAAGTTTTACGCGGTGTTAACTTTCTATCAGTTCTGACGTATCGGATGCTCGCTTGTAATTAATAAATTTATTTCGACTGACCTTGGTGTGCGGATGGAAACTAAAACCCCTTTTCTTTTGACCTATGGCGTCAAATCCTTCAGAACACTCACTTTTTAGTAATAATCCCTGTGAGAACAGAACACCTATGTATACATATATTAATGACCTTATTTTTAAATTGCTGACGCACGCTTGGAAAGCAGCATCACCCCAAGGCAAGAACGACTGCAGCAAACCTAGCGAGGGGTATATCACACGGAACTGACTAATGCTTGGGGCGGAATTGCAGTTAGGTCTGGCCGTCACGGCAGAATTTTGAGAGAGAGAGAGAGAGAGAGGTGTCGGAAATTCGAGATCTAAAGAACGATAAATAAATTTTATTTTAAAAATCAAAACTGTAATGAGCAGTAAAGATGTGCTAAATAATAATAATAATAATAATAATAATAATAATAATAATAAATAATGCTAAATAATAATAATGATAATAATAAATAATGCTTGATAATAATAATAATAATAATAATAATAATAACAATACACACATACATACTATTTGTTATTATTATTGTTATTAATAGCATTACAGTTTTGACTTTTTTTTTTAAATTGTTTATTGTTCTCTAGATCTCGACTTTCCGACACATCTCTCTCTCTCTCTGATTTTTTTTATATTTCTTTAAGGAAAAGTAAAAGAAAGAGTAAATAGAAATAGGAAACTGTTAATATCTTCACCTGGTTTGATATTCATTTCCAGACATTCCATCTTTTTATGTTCATTAATAGCCACAGCCTTTATACATCGATTCAGTCTTCTCTCACCTAAAAGAAATGGTTGATTCAATGAAAGAAAGGTGACAGATTGTAAAATACAATGGACGTATCTATAACACAGCGTGTTCTTTTTGCTTTGGGTGTTTTCAATTGAGCGAAATAACCTAAACAGAGATATCTAAACTTCAACGCATACATCGTTATTCATACTTCTTTTGTCCATATAAAACAATCCCGTGTTCAAGGAGGGCGATCTCGAAGTCCCATATAATAAACAATCCCGTATTCAAGGAGTAAGATCTCGAAGTCCAATGTAATAAACAACCCCGTGTTCAATGAGTAAGATTTCGAATTCCAATGTAATAAACAATCCCGTGCTCGAGGAGTAAGATCTTGAAGGCCCATAAAATAAACAATCCCGTGCGCGAGGAGTAATATCAATGTACTTTTGTAATACTTATTTAATTGATTGATCGCTGACTCCGCCCTTGTGTCAGTCCAAGATGAACACATAGCAGTTAACAATGTCCCACTAACCAATGATGTGACTGGCTAGTTCTGATGCGGTACTTAATACCTGCATGAGTTTAATGAAAAACGGGATGCTAAGAAAACAGACGTAACCATATCAGATCGGATGAGCTATTGATTACTATACATCCCTTGTAAGATCAACAGACGAAGCTGTATTTCTCCCTGTAATCCATTGCTTATAACCCTCAACCCTTGTGTAAGGACAATTTGAAACTTTTTCTTTATTTACCATTTATTAAACGAGAAAGTAACAGTAATGGATTCTAACCAGGGTAAATCATCAATCAAGCAATTTAAGATAATAACGCAGTCTCGAATTTCTTACTTAAGATTGAACGACTTGATTGTATTGTTCTAGTTTAAATGAGACTGTAATTTTGTATATTTTTAGGTACTCGATGTTTGCATCATTTTCGTTAAGAATATCAACGTATAAAGTGTATTTATACTATTTGTAGCTATTTGTAGCTAAAAGTACAGGCTGCCACATTGGATAAAAATTAATTCAACCTACCACAGCTGTCAACTGGGGTCAACAGCTTATCCTCTCCTTTCTTTCCTTCTTTATGTTCATCTTCTGGAATAAAATGTAGGTGGCGCTTTGTACCAGCTATATTGTACATTTTTATTTACGTCTAAAATTGTTTCGATAGTATTTTTCACGAAAAAGAGTGCTGAAGCTGATACAGTTTTTGAAAGTCTAGTTTTCGTAAACGGAAACAACTACAACAATCGTAGATAATTATATTTTGGACAAGGGCGGAATTTTTCAACCGTGGTTTAAACTTCACAGCCGCATCAAGTCTCATGCATTTATAAAACATCTCCTTCAGATTTTATTTCAACACGTCATACTTGTGCATAACTTTTTAAGCATGGAACTTACCATCGAAACAGAATGGGTTATATTGTTTATCCTAATTATCTGCTGAGGTCATGGGATTGTTCCCTCCGAGTTCCTTCTTTCTTCACCATTTTCGTTTCCTGAAATATATATTAGCAAATACATATAGCAAATGTACATTACCAATTAACAAAAGTTACAACATCAGCAAATATAAATGTTGATTTTTGTTATAAGGATATTATCGTAACAACAATATTAAGTCTTATGAATTTAGGAATTATGTTCACGTTCACAATTTATTTAAACAGGTAACGTTTGTGTACGGCTGAGGTAATTGTATTGTTCTCTTTGATTTCCTTTTTTTTCTTTACCATTTTCATCTGCTGAAAGATATTGTGGCAGATAACAGTAGCAAATGTTCATTGTGAATGCAAAACCAACTACAACTAAAACAAGAGATAATTACGATATGTACAATGGTTAATTTTTGTAAAGGGCTTTTATCGTAAGAGCCACATCAAGTCTTTTGAACTTATCAATTATGTTTTAATTTATAATTTGCTTAATTTGGTTAAGCATACATTTTAGATACTTAACTTACCATTACAGCAGGAGGGATTATATAGTCTATCGTAACTATCTGCTGGGGTAAGGAGATTGTCATCCTCCACCTCCTTCTTTTTTTCTCCATATTCATCTGCTGAAAGTTAACATACATTGTAAAACAATATCATATAGTTTGAGTCATTAGTTAAGTGATACTCGATTCGAATTTGAGCAGGATTTCAGCACAAGCGCACTTATTCTGCCACCCACCCACCCCCAACCACCACCCCGCCGAGGCAAATAAAAAGTAAACAATATACGACAATCTGAATCCCCAACTTATGATTCAGTAAACAAAATAAGATTGTATCAGTTGGAGGAAGTTCCTAGGTTTGTGTTGGATAATCAATCACAAATAAGTATTCGTTTCAAAAATCATTTTGGTTAATATTTCCTACTTGCGAATAATCTACAAAGAACTAATATTTGCGCGCCGAACGATGAAAGTAAAATTTCATATTGATGTGATCAAGCACATTTATTCCAACTCTGGAAAATGATCGTGTACATACAGTGAGAATAGGAAAACTGTAAAGCTACTTAGAATCCCAACTTCACAATTTTTCGTGGTGTCAAAATGTTCAGCTATTACAGGGCTATTCAACTTCGCAAATCCGAAATTAAACTTACTTCAAATAATTTTGCAAACAAGTAAATTTGTGAAGATAACATCACGTGAATAAAAGTAAGTTTATATTATTCAGCGAAAATAGTGTATCGTGTTCGAATTTTATTTACAAGCTTAAGAGTTTTGTGGCAAGTATTTACGTATTTGTTATCATTCATGTCAGTATCTCCCGTTCTCTCACGAATGTTTATCAAAAATGCGCTTACCATTTAAACAGAAAGGATTGTACAGAAGATCATAACTATCAGCTGGTGTCATTGGCTTATTCTCCTCTTTATTTCCTTCTCCAAATACATCTTCTGTAATATATTTTGGAACCTAATTATTTCGATTTAAAAATTATCAAGAAAAATATTTTAAGTTTTCCCTTACACACAGACACGTCGCCAAAACTATATATATATATATATATATATATATATATATATATAGTATATATATATATATATATATATATATATATATAAGTAGCTGTACGACAGGTTCGTCTATCAGGTTTGTATTATTGGAAATAGGTAAGACTTCGCGATAGTGGCATTGCAGCAACTTTTCTAGTTCCATTCCACTTTTTATAGAAATAACATTTTGGGTAGTTATTTCATTTCCAGCATTCCATGTCCTCTTAGGATAAAATAAACAATAGCACAACCACGATGAACATGAGGCATGAGTTAAAGGCAACGTCTATAAAACTGTGTTGGTGTATTTGGTAGAAGGAATTTCAACATCTATTAATACGAAGATATCCCTCTCCGTCTGTCTGTCCATCTCTCACCCTATAACCTCCCCTCCTCTATCTCTCTTCTAACAATAAAGACCGCTAAGCAACCGCATACGTCTTTCATAGAAAGAACTGTAAAGGACATAATAGATGTCCAATGATCTGAATTATGTAAAGAAAGCATATACATAAATACATTCGACAAATCCAATTAATGCAACTGTTAATGATGTAAATAGATATGTCCGATTGGTGTTGATAGTCTACTAAGTAAACTGCCCTAAATTTGCATTCAATCAGTTATGCAGCTTTAGCTGCGTCTTCGGGGTTAGTTACTATTCTTATAGTTATTCACTTATGACCATTTGTCTTTTTTGTGTGACAGTATAAAGTTGTCATTTTCGTAGCAAAGCCTTGATCTCTATGCATGGATCGAATGTTGGTGTAATAATGGACATATATATGTTGAAAAGAGTGCATTCCCTGGGTGTAATGTGACAAAGGTATGGACAATGTTAAGTTAACTATAAAAAGGTATGCAAAGATAAGGACAACAAAAATGCCTTTCCAGCATGAAATACAAAGTCGAATTTAAAACATGCAAAACGTTTTTATGATTTCCGTTCTCGTCAAAGATCTAAGACAAGCATAGCTTAATCATTATAACACGGACGAAAAGTCGGCCTTAATTAGTCGGGTCTTGCGAAGTACGGGAGGATGCATCTGCAATATTCTACATTTCCAACCCTTCCGGGTACTAGTGACAATAGTCATGTTTCACCAAAGCCTGTCAGCATAAAACTGCGAACCCAGTGTCAAACATAAGACGTGTGATGGAAATTGTTTAACTTTTTCACTCCATATTTAAAACTTATGCAGTTATGTATTATCTGGATTGCGCTGATGTTCGGTTAAACCACAT
>JAECUM010017826.1:0-11451 GCA_016617855.1 Megalonaias nervosa
TTTTCCTTATTGAAATCATTCTCAAGAGCTTTCTTTGCCATAGCTCTAGTAACTGCACAAGCTGGGTATAAATCAGGGAATTCTTTTTTCAATTGGATCAAGTTTCTGATCCAAAGAAGGCTTGTCAGTTACAAGTGGATTAACAACAACCTTGTCTCCATCTAGGTCGTTGCCTAGTAACAAATGAATGCCCTCAACGGGTAAAGAAGACATTATAACGACTGTCACAGGTCCTGAAACTAAGTCTGATGACAAATTTACAGAATGGAGAGGAACATTAACAAAGCCTCACTCTGCTCCCTGAATAACAACACTCTCATTAGAAGAAGACTTCTCAGAAAAAGGCAAAGTACCTGATAATAAAAGACTCTGAGAAGCTCCTGTATCCCTTAAAATTTTAATAGGGATAGATTGGCCAAATCACCCAAGAGTGATATAGAACCCTTCAACATGAATGGTTCATAATTCTCCATAATAAAATCAGACTGGGGTTTTTGAGACCCAACAATGTATTGCTTTCAATACATGACCGTGACCTTGACTCTTAGAAATAAGAGCATTTGGGATAGGTCTATCTTGATTCTGATGCTTATATTTCAATTTGAAGCAATCTTGCAATAGGTACACGTAGGAAGAGACAAGGATTTTGAATCAAGTTTATCAGACTGAGTTTTAGAAGGAGTCGTATTAGGCTGAAATACCTTTTTACCAGAAGACTGCTGAGTGAAAGACTTGCTTACAACAGGAACTTTATGAATTAAGGAATACTCATCAGCGGCACGAGCAGCCTTTTCCAAGGCTTCGGTCTGATGCTCGTAAAGATACATCCTAATTTCACTATGGACACAGTTGTCTGAAACTTTCGTAGTCTTTGTTGACCTTTCTAGAAGAGCACCACCTATCAAATAACTGCTCTTTTTCTCTTGCAAATTCGACATGAGTCTTGTCAGTGGATTTTCTAGAACTCCTGAATTTTTGCCGATAAGCCTCAGGGACTAACTCATAACCCTTTAAGATGCATTCCTTAACCAAATCATAGTCAGCACTCTGCTCTAGTGACAGTGAAAAATAAATATCACTAGCTCTACCAGTAAGTACAGATTGTAACAATAGAGTCCAATGCTCCCTTGGCCATCTCAAATTTTCCGCAATTTTTTCAAAACGAGGAAAATTTCTGTCTACATCTTTTTCTAGAAAAGGGGGCACTAACTTGATATTTCTTGTAATATCAAAACTTGAATTTGTATGTGAAGTGGAAATGTGCTTTTCACTTGCCAGCTCACATTCTTTCACTTTAATTTGAAATTCCTTTTCATCCTTCTTTTTTGCATCTGTAAGTGCATTTGTTCTTTCTGTAACTCCATTTGTCTTTCTTTCTCTCTTTCTTCTAATTGCATTTGCTTCTCTCTCTCTCTCTCTCTCTCTCTCTCTCTCTCTCTCTCTCTCTCTCTCTCTCTCTCTCCTTCTCTTCTAATTGTAGCTTCATTTGTTTATCATTCTCTCTTTCCTGTCTCTCTCTCCTCTTTCTCAAATTGCAATTGCAATTGCTTCTCTTCTAATTGCAACTGCATTTGTTTCTCTCTCTCCTCTTTCTGAAGCTAGAACTTTCTTAACTCCATCTTGTATTTCAATTTTAATTCCTTTACTTTTATGTCAGAGTCTGATAAAGACTTACTGACCGAAGCCAAAACACATTTATCAAAAACATTCTTCTCTACCAAAAAATGAATCAAAATGTTTTGAATTTCTTGTTTCGTTGAGGAAGATTTTGCTTCAGAAAGATCGTATTTTCTGGCAAGTTCAAGCAACTCATCTTTTTTTTCAAACAATCCAACTGCTCCTGAGTAGGACTAGAAAGAAAAGTCTCCACTTTTGATGACATTGTGAATAAAAGTCTGTTGTTTTCACTAAGGATTTCAAACAAAATATGAAATAGTACTTGGGATTTAAAACTAGGGGAATTTAAATTTCAAAAAACAATTTTCTGAAATATTTTAGACAAAATTCATATATCCCAAGAACGATGCCCCAATTTTCTTTTGTTACTTGTAGGCTCGTTCAAAAGTAACAAAAGAAATGAGTGACGTTAACAAGCTTTGTAAATTTTAACAAAATAATTTATTTCCCTAGAAAACAAGGTAAAAATATGAAATAGGACTTACTGTTTGTGAATATAATCCAAACATTAATCCTAGAATTCAAAAATATAAGTAGTATCATAAAAAGTTCTATTTGAATCCAGGTTCGAATCTCGATGAAGTTCCAATATGGAAGGCGATGACGTCAGATGAGGTCGTAGTACTGATGGCAACAGTTCCTCGTTGAATCAGAATTTTTAATGTTCCAGTTTTTAATTCCAGAATAAATTTCCACTAAATGTCTTTGTCCAAAGAAGAGTATTTTCCAGGGTGAATAAATTATTTTAAATACGAAAATCAACTCAAATGGCAACAACAAGACAAATACCTTGAGCCCGAAGGTATATATTTACGACTGACAAAATTTCACTGATATGAGAATTAAACCCAACTAAAACGTCATTTCGACACTCGTGATGGTCCACATGATCACTTAATCATCGAACCGTGCATTAAAAAAAATGCCATTTTACACGGAATAGCCCTATCTAAGAAGTAGATTTTCACGCTGGAAATGAATGATAAAAAGCTGTTTACAATCATAGCTAACACATGGGCCGAACATGACCTTGGTAATAACCAATCATTTTCGCTTAGTGTTTACAAACGTGTCAACGAAGGTGAGCTAAAAAAAATAGTGATAAAGTAATACTTTAACGTTTTAATCAGGTCAAAACAGAAGACTGAATTTTCCATTTAAAAAAAATTAAATCCCGTAAAAATTGTCATTACAATAAAATGTAATGAAACAAAAATAAAATAAAAAAGAATTTAAAACTAGTACACAGGTAATTAAATTACATATACGTAACAGCACATTTATTTATCTTAAATTAAATATAAATTTTTGTTTTAAAATTTTATAATAATTTTCTTTAAGCAAAGTCTATTCACTCCTGATAACTGATGTTCTGCACCTTAACTGTCATCAAGAAACTTCCAGACGAAAATTATTGAGCGCTATGGACTTTTTTACAATGGTGGCCATGTACTAAACTGGGCCAAGAAAAGAACACGTCGAGTCTATTCATCCCAATATGTTTGTACGAATTTCCTTATCAGCGTGCGTAGTTTTCATTGTGACATCACTGCATGCAATATTCAATCAGGATTGCACTTGATCACACCTTTAGGATCCACTCGTCCGAAAATGTCCACGTACTTTAATATGGATCTTGCCGTATGTGCCTATCGGGGCGTGTAAATAATGACCTTCCAAAGGAATCTGGATGTATAAGGATCCCAAAAAAGTGAATAATTTACAGGTATCTAGAATCAAATTCTAAAAAAAATGACACCTATTACTGAATAGTCGGTGTTAAACGCCTACATAACCTGTTTGGCTTTTGCTATGGAAGTAATCAGCAGAACCAACAACACAGCACATTAAGTGTTATTATATGCTCATTTTTTTCTCCGTTAACTTTGCACTGTCAGAATCGTTCAATATTTCCCGATATTGCACCCTCGTGCTCAATTCATACTTAATGCACGCGAATAAAGGAACTATTTTCTATCGTAAACAAACAATCTTTTTTTTCTGAATGAAAAAAAAAAAAGCAGATGTTACGTGGATTGCCACATACCAGCAAATGTTTCATGGACTGCTACATAGCGCAGCTTTGGCACATTCCGCGTTAACATTTTTGATACAATGTTTCAGATTTAGGCTAGCTACAGTATAGACGCCAGAGAGGGTCCTTACAATAACATGCAAGTTATAAGACATAAACTGTCTTCTTTAGCTGGTAATAAAAATGACAAAAATATACTTACAATTTTACATCCTGAATTTCCTCAAAATGCACTTTATTAGTTCTGCAAATCCGAATTACATGAGCCTTGTCATGGGTTCTCAAGCTTGATTACACATTTCGAAATTGTACTGTAATTTTGAGTTTATTCCAGGTGCAGTTACATCCTCCTTACTGCACTCAAAATGAAATAAACATTAAATTCCACAGCGTCTTTTCGATAATTGCAATTGAAAGACTTCATATTTTTCCCACATTATGATCTGAATCATTCAATGACAGAACAGAAACACGCATGCTGATGTCAACACACTTCAATACGATTAAACTGGCAGACGCTGCTGGAATCCGATGTACGTTACTTCATGTAGATAAATCCAGACCATAATCACGAAATTGCGTCGAATCGACAAAAATACCAAAAGGTATTCATTCCAGATCAAATGGAAAAGTTGTTGTAATGCGCATTCATTAACAATATTACTCCAAATTTCAATTTTAAGTAGACCAAACGCCATTTTCGAAACTTACGTCTAGCGCGCGACCAACTTCAAATTTGTCTGGGAGGAGTTACGTGCGCATTAATAATGTTGTTGTGTAATGATGCATCTACGCTTGTGTATTTAGTTTGGAATACAGCATACATTCAGTTACTTTGTTTCTTGTAGTGTATTTTTGTTTATATATTTAAGCCTTGGGTAGAATAAGAAAATGAGCATATGATAAAAAGGTTATTGCATTTGTATGGGAAAATATAAACTCGTTTTGTCGGATGGATATACTGCACTCCCAAGGTCGTGCGGTATAACCGTCCGAAAAACTCGTTCATATTTTCCCATACAAATGCAGTAACCTATAAATACTATTCTACAGGCAGGAATCTTTTCTTTTTTTTTTTCTTCCCCCCCCCCCCTTAGAATTCTCAAAACATATGAATACCGGGTAAAGCGACCGGAATCATAAATGAATTTGGGCACAGTTCTGCATATGTCATTGTTTTGCAAGTCATCATATCCTTCGTTACTACACAGTTAGTCTTGAAGATTTTAACGCCTAAAACCTTTTATTGATGACTTTAAAACAATGTCAATGAAGTAAAACAATAGCTTAAATGTTGGAACTACTGGATTAACTGCTATTCATCACCTTTTCAGGCTTCATCCAATCTTTCAGGTTGTTTAGGCAGCGTGAAAGGTCATCCCTGACAAGGCTTATCTCCATTAAACAGGACTCGTGTCTTGGCTGAAAGGGAAGGCTTAATATAATAATAATAATAATAATAATAATAATAATAATGAGGACTTTGTATAGCGCCTAATCTTTAGAAGCTCTAAGCGCTTTACAACATTTGACAACACTTAAAAAACATATATAATAATATGATTACAAAAATAAAAACAAACACCACGAAATTAGAAACAGAAAACATGCTGTAAATATTTAAGGTAAGGATACATTATTAGGTCTTTATAAAATTACTAAGATTTACTATTCATTAAAGTTAAATTTGGTTTCCTTCACTCCATTACTACACATGTTCAACCAATGGAGATACAAATATTAGAAAACAGTGGCCCATGTTCAAAAACACAAGGGGTCAACAGAACAGTATCGTTTTTTGTTGTTTTTTTTTTTTTTTGTTTTGTTTTGTTTTGTTTTGTTTTGTTTTGTTTTTTTGTTTTGTTTTGTTTTTTGTTTTATCACGTGCTTACATGGATTTACTGACAAATTTCTCGTTTTTAATAATTTCACTTGGACAATTAATGAAAATAATTTGTATCTGAATTATTGCTCACATGAGAGCTTTCACAGCTTGCATATAAGCAATGAATGTTTGATCGGTATTTCTTGAATGTAGGAGCGGCTAACGCTTACATGCATCGTGAGAACATGGTATGTCTCCAGTCTCTCCCATCACTCACTTAAATCTCCATCATATGCAAAATTGTTATTAAATTATTTCTTTTTCATACATTGTTTCTAATATAGAACCACATATACTCACTAACGTATAACTCACTAATAAGTCGAGTCAATCTGCTAAAAACAAAAAGCCTTATCTGCCATAGCATAATGCGCCTGCAGATCAAGGTCTATGTTGTTTGTTCTACTGATTACTTCTAACAAACTGTACAGACCCAGATATGTCGGCTCGTTATATGACGGTAGATCTGGGTCTGTGCAGTTTGCATTTGGCCTCGGCTTATAAGCGAGTAAAGACGGTGCATTAACGGTGAATTTGTTTGTGATCATGTGACTGTACACCGTCTTCAACAGAGGAAGCTTCAGAAGTTAGTTGCTAATTTGACGTGTTGGATAATAAATGAGCTCTACAACAATAAATATTTACTTTGATTCTGTCGGCAGGGTCACGCTGGTTTCAGTACTTGAAGTTTATCAACATGGATTATACTATGACTGATCTGAAGTAATCAGAATGGGATGAAAGATGTTAATTGATCATGGCTATGTCACTAAAGAGCTGACTGCATAAAAGAGTTAACATTACGTGTACTTTGATTCGTTCCATAGGTTGTTTTAGCTTTGGCGTTGAAAGTTTGTCAAGATGGATTTGAGTCTATACAATGTGTGATCAAAACTATTTCAAAAAGATTCAAAATGTCAACTGATTATAACAGGATTACCAATGAGCTCAAGTTGCATAAAACGTGATCAGTTTGGCTTCGGTGTTAAAAATGTCTAAGGGTGCAATATGTACCAATGATAGTGTGCCATAATCTAAACATCTGAAACTATCAGATGAAGTTACTGTGAAAGGAGAAGATGTGCACATTTTAATATTTAAAAATCTAAATTTGTTCAATAGTTGTCATTTTTGTTGATTTGCATGCTTAAAATTGGGTCAATGAAGTTCCTCTAGGTTTGAATTAGTTGTCATTTTTGTTGATTTGCATGCTCAAAATTGGGTCAGTGAAGTTCCTTTAGGTTCGAATTAAAACTCTTGACTCGATTCTCATGATCTGTCCTGACCTGACCTATCTTTCCTGTCACATCTGTGTGTGTGTGTGACTTTAGAATAATCCTGGTTGTAAAGTGCATATTACAAGTTAAATTCTAAAAATTTAAAGGCATCATTTTTTGCATCAAGTCACTGCAAGCACATTTTTGTCATTTCACCCAGTGTAGCATCAGCACACAGGGTCTTTATTTACTATTTGCAGTTGGTTGATACAGTGTATAAATTTGCGCTCCTCTGTTTTGCTTTTGTTCTTTCTTTTACCAAAGGCTTATTTACTTTCAAATGTCTCAGTTTCTAATAATTGCATCTTGTGAAAATAATGTGAATTATTGGCAGTCTGAGAGCTTTCATAACTCATTAATGACAGTTTTCATGGGGAATTATTTTGAACTGTACAAAGGGCTAATATATCCACCATCTACACAGGTATGTATGTATGTATGAACGTATCTATGTATGTATATGCTGCAGACATTATAAACCAGCCCCCATTTATCCGTCTCTTTTCAACTATATTGCAGCCTTATTTTCAACTGTACTGTTGATTCAAAATGCAAACTCAGTCCAAATGCACACTGCAAAGACCCATATCAGCCATTAAGTAACATACAGGCAGATCTTGGACTATACAGTGTGTTAGGAGTAATAAGTAGAAGAAACAACATTGATCCTGATCAGCTGACACATTTATACAATGACAGATAAAGGTCTTTGTTGTTCGCAGCTGGACTCAACTTATACGCAAGTATATTACTGTAAATGTGGAAAAGAAAATGTCTTGTTAAGATTAAGACTAAAACTGCACTACCATGCATTCTCTGGAACTACTGCATCCGCTGTACGAAATTGTGCCTAAAATAGTATCGTGTATTAGGAACTACTTTGTAAACAAATGACGTACACTCATGTAGTAGACGATTTAGGTTTTGCTTGATTAAATTTGTTTGTGACTAAACTAACCAAGCTGTTTCGTCCATTTGAAAGTATGTATGATAAAGTTAACAATATGGACGAGTTCACTGAGTGAGAAACGAAACATTCAAATAAGCACGCGAATGAAAGTGATATTCTCAATGTCAACAACAAACGTGAGAGACGCAGTAATTGAAAATACCGCTCTGATCATTGAAAAAGTTATGTAGGAGAAATATTCGTATCTTATCGCAAATCGAATGGTTCAGACTATGACCAGTGCTCTCTAGGGTCTATAAAAATATGACACAGAAAAGCATATTGAGGCCAAGGGCTATCGCATATCTATCAAAGACGTACCATTTTACAAGTCTGTCAAAATAATAGATTCGAGAAAAAAATGCAGCTGAAGGTTTTGGAAGGAAACTAACAGCCTCAGAGCCAACAAGCCAAGACGACGAAAAAGTGTTATTTCCGCTGGCTAAATGGACTGTCACATATAACAGCTGCTTTACAATTTTCCCCGTTTAACTATCTTGATACAATGTTGGGCTAGCAATGGAAGACACACTGTATTATATCGGTCATAGCTGTGGTCTCTCCAACAGCGAGATGCAAGTGACAGGACATAAACATATGTCTTCTTTAGCTGGTAATATGAATGGTAATAAATATACTTACATTTATGCATCTTGAATTTCTTCAAAATGTACTTTGTTAGTTCTGCAAATCCGAATGACATGTTTAGCAGAGCCTGATACACATCGAAACTGTACTGGAATTTCGAGAATATTTCGAACTGAAATCGTACTGAATTGACCCAATAATCCAATCCATCATAATCAGAAAAGCAGAATTGAGTTGGATCAACATAAAAAACAAAATCCATCGAATCCGGACCAGATGAAAAAGTTGTTGCAATGCACATTCATTCATGACTCTAAATTTCAATTTTACGTAAAACGACAATTCTTTTTGAAACTACTATCTAGCGCGCGACGAAGTTCAAAGGTCGCTGGACGGTGCTATGTGCGCATTAATATTGTTATTGAGTACTGATGAATCTACGGTTGCATATTTAGATTTGAATACAGAATAAATTCAAATATTTTGTTTTATATAGTGTATTCTTTATAATTAAGCCTTAGTTAGAATAACAAAATGAATATATAAATAAAAAGGTTACTGCATTTGTATGAAAAATATGAACTCGTTTTCTCGAATGAATATTTCACTCCCAAAGGTCGTGCAGTATTAATCCGACTCTCACAGAATTTCAGGATGATGAATCCTGGACTCTTCACTCATGGAACTCAAGAGTCCCCAGCCTATATCTGATAGTCTCTGACATAAACTCAGGAGTCCATCACTTTCGAAAGGATAGGTAGGAAAATTAAATGCACCTGTTCATTATTTTAATATCAGGATTTAATTCTTAGCCATTTATAATATCAGACTACAAAACTTTTAGTAAACTGAATGTTAAGTTTAAACATTATACATGTACATTTATCATTTTTGTTACCCCTAAAAATAAACCACAACAATAAAACTGTCAACAATAAGTTTCAATCCCAAGAATGATAACTTCGAATGCTGTGTTTTCTGTACACGTAAAATGTATCTCCATTCCCACCAAAAAAACCTACACTACACATTACACTATACGGTACAAATTAACGTGAAATACCAAATTAAATTAAACAAAGACGGAATAAAAAATATGCTAAGCAGCATATGTGCAAAAAACAACTAATATAGAATAATATCTTAATTAGTAAAAAGTGTTATATGCCTTAACAGCTGACCCTAAGGAAGAAAGGTGTGAAATAACATGGGCTCTATAAGAAAAATATGATCTAATCCTGGAACATGTACGGTACCTAAATACATGTAGCTTGAGAATGAAGATTTGAACTGTTGTCAACATGGATTCATACAAGCTTTCGGTCAGAGGTGTCAAAGATATGGCCTGGGCCCGACGGATACGGCCCACCAGACTAATTAGTCCGGCCGGCAGACCAGATCTCTTGTTAGTGTCAAATTTGTATGCTTATCTTATTTGTGATACGTACGGCCTGAGTGGAGTACATTGATACCAAATCTGCCCGCCATAGCAAACGAGTTGGACACCCTTGCCATAAGTAATGATACTCGAATATAGCCGATCAAATGGAACTTTCACCTTTTGCTAGCCCATTTTCATCACAAGCCCGTTTCCCGAAAATTGAAAACAAAAAATTTTGCTGATTCATTTTTACGCGTTCATATAGTTTTCTGCCATTTCTTTTATGTAAAGTCTCTACTGATACTGAAGTGCCATGTACTGTAGATATCACACGTGTTTTAGCCTCACTTATTATAGTAGTCCGATAAATTACCCCCCCCCCCCCATCTTTGTTGATAATGATGGACAATATGTGGGTATGATGACACCTGTTCATTAAAATGTGCAATTTTGCTGCATGCACATATTTCCGGAACACACCTGTGTACATTTTAGATACTTACCGGTACTAAGTAACAGCCATATCTAGCGCGAAATTCAAAATGGCCACAGGAAAGAAAGTTGTGCTATTCCACGCGGATTTACAAGTGGCCAAATTAGGATTTGCTCTAGAAATATAATGTACATGTCACCAAAAGAATCCTTCAGCAGACGGTAGCTCCACAGCCGCGAGAAATACCGGTATGTGTATAAAATGTACACTGATGTGTGCAGACAAGATTTTCTGCAGATTTTTGCAGATTTTAATGAATAGACGATATCATCCCCTAAACCGCTAGTCAATGTCATCACTTGTATGGGGCTGATTTATCGGCCTATTATTATAGTTATGGCATATCAATGATTTGACAATATTATCCAAATCAGACTCTGAGAAAGCTTTGATTACAGTCATGATTTATATTCACGTTGTCACCAGTTTAACTTAAACACTATTAAAACAAAACAATACATAGTTTATTTGCCAGTCATACACTCTCAGTAGAACATGGTTTCGTTTGAAGTACATCACATCTGCCTTCTGGCGGGCAGTCCTCTTCACGAGATAGTTGCAATGACAAGATTAATTGTTAATTTGTCACAATGGCTTCATCCTGTTACTTACGCTTAGTCTTTGGCGATTGGACCACGGCTGACTTAAGATGAAAAGAGGTTTGTGTCTTGGGGGGAAATAAGGAGCGTCTCAAGGACGCGTCGCAGTGAGAAACAACGCGTCCTTTGAGAACTTCACGCATATTTGAACCGGAAGCTCGCGTCCCTGAGAGTCCTGAACGTTGCTGTACCCTAAAATACTAACTCTCACCAGACTGCATGACCTGGATAAAACAATGGTAATATGCTTTCTTTACACTTTTCAGAATCAGGTTCGTTTTCCATCACAGGGCAAGTCTAATGTGGTCAATATTCAAGGTTGGTGGTTCCTCTAAGACAAATTCAAACCACAACCCGAATCACGCAGGGAACTTGATCCATGCGAGCTGTTGCTGCAACTTGTATGACGACGTAAATAAAATTTGTAAATAAAAAAACCTAAAGGATTGTTCATCACCTTGTGAAGATCATGATATAATGCCTGACACAGCCGATCTTGGTTGTCATCAATCAACTTCAGAATCCCTGTCAACTGCTTTCGCCGCCAATTGATGTCCATTGTCTTCC